>CM057337.1:646182934-646483187 GCA_030015575.1 Agapanthus africanus | reverse complement strand
AAAAACCACTCGGTTCTTTTCAAAACTAACTTTTAAATGCGGAGCTTGAGCCACTCCTTCTAAAAGCTATCTCGTTCCATCGATTATATCAAGTTCACTACGTTCACGGTTTCGCCAAAACCATCCGTAGCCCTCCGTCGTTTCATATGAATATTCAACAGTATTCAAGCTGTGTTTGTTGGCCTTAGTCAAGGCACAGTGTTTGGTAGCTGGTGGGTATTCATATGTTGCATAGATAGAATGCGTTGGTTTGGGACAGTCGTATTGCCTTGTTGGCCATAGTCAAGGGTATATACGGGTGGGTTCAAATTAACCTGGATAACGACGGGAAGAACTTGACATGTGACTTATGATTTGTTGGCCTTAGTCAAGGTCATAAGAGCATGGGGCAAAAATCCACATCGGGAGTTTCATAAGTACTGAAACTTGCTAGATTTGCATACCATTTGGAGTGTGATGATTATGGTAGGATTCCTTCATTTTCGTCACGCGATGATATTTGGATCCCGATCCTACTGTGAGTATATGCTACTCCTCGGGAAATTTCTCACTAAACGATCAATGCTATAAACCTAGTAGGTGCCTAGAAAGGTGTTAGCGGGGCTACGCCCCCAGGGAAAAGAGGTTCTTAAATTAAGGAACTTCGCGAAAGCGTTGAAAACCTCCCTCGAAGTACCGACACTGGCCTGGCTGAACGGTTAAGCAAGTATTGTAAAGTGGGATTGATCCCGGCTAATTCTTCCTTTGTGGTTTGAGGAGGGATTCGAGAGACAGTGGGAGCCATCCTGTTTAGACAAATTAAAAACCATTCTAAACTTGCAAGAGCATCGTGCTAAGTGTTTCTTCTCTCCCCCTGCAGCGACCAAATCGAAATGACTGGACTTAAGTTACTTCTAGATAAAAACATATTGACAGGGCCAAACTACAAAGATTGGCTCAGGAATGTCAAATTGGCAATCTCTTACGACAAGCTGGGGTATCTTCTTACCACCAAAGCTCCCCCCGTCCCAGGTCCCACCTCCAGCGTCGCGGATAAGGAAATCCGTAAGACTTGGGAGATAGACAGCGCGAAGGCCAGATGCCTCGTACTTGCCTCGATGGACAACGACCATCAGAGGAGGCACGAGAATATGGATTTGGAATCCATATTTCTTCATACAAAAGAACTGTATGGAGAGCAGTCTCGTATCGCAAGATACGAAGTGTCGAAGAAGTTATTTTCGACAAAGTTGGCCGTCGGATCATCGGTAGCGGACCACGTGCTTAAGATGATTGGCTACACTGAGGAGCTCGCGGAACTTGGGACCACGTTGGATAGTGAACTTTACACGGATATAATTCTCCAGTCCCTTCCATCCACTTACGCCCAGTTCATACTGAATTTCAACTTGCAAGAAAAGGAAGTTGAACTTTCAGAACTCCTCAACCTGCTGAGGAGCGCAGAGGGCACCCTACAGAAGGGTAGGGATACATCCACTTTGTTTGTAGGAGGATCTTCTTCTTCTAGGTCCAAGGCGAAAGCCAAGGGAAAGAAGAGGAAAGCCCCCGCCAAACCAAGGGGCGGTGTTAGTAAAGTGGGTGCGAAGGGAAAGGAAAAGGCAACAAAGATAGCGGGGAAGCTTGTTGGTAAAGAGGAATGCTTCTATTGTCACAAGAGTGGACACTGGAAGAAAGATTGCAGGGCTTGGAAAGCCAGGACACAGGAACTGAAGCAGGTTGCGGCTTCAGCTTCAGGTGTGTATGTTATTGAAAACTGTCTTTCTATAAACTCTACTTCCTGGGTATTGGATACCGGATCAGGATCTCATATCTGTAATTCTTTGCAGGCGTTGAGAAACCGTAGGTTTTTGAAGGCAGGTGACATGACCCTCAGAGTTGCGAACGGAGCTAGCATGGATGCTAAAGCCGTGGGGGACTATCACCTGGGAATGACAGATGGGCATGTTTTGGTTTTGCGTAATTGCTTTTTTGTACCCAACGCAACTTGTAATATCATTTCTGTATCTTTGGTTTCTAAAGAAGGTTATGAATTTGCGTTTGTAAGTAATGTTGTAAACATTCACCTTAATCAAGTTCTGATTGGGTCAGGTACACTGAGCAATGGTATATACGTATTAAACCAACCACAGATTTTCAATGTCCAGAATACACACAAAAGAAAGTCTCCAGATATCAATCAGGCTTTCTTATGGCATTGTAGACTGGGTCACATCAATGAGACACGGTTGACTAAGTTACATAAAGAAGGATACTTGGATCCGTTCGAGTATCAGTCTTATGCCACTTGTGAATCTTGTCTTATGGGAAAGATGACAAAGACTCCGTTCACTGGACACGGAGAAAGAGCGAGCGAGCTCTTGGGACTCATACACAGTGACGTGTGTGGTCCAATGTCTACACATGCCCGAAGCGGTTATTCATACTTCATTACTTTCACAGACGATTTCTCTAGGTATGGACATGTCTTCTTAATGAAGCACAAATCCGAGGCCTTTGAGAAATTTCGGGATTACAAGAATGAAGTTGAAAAACAAACAGGCAAAAGTATCAAGATCCTAAGATCGGATCGAGGTGGTGAATACTTGAGTGCCGAGTTCCTGGACTATTTAAAAGAGAATGGTATTCTCTCTCAGCGTACTCCTCCATACACTCCGCAACATAACGGTGTATCAGAAAGGAGGAATCGAACCCTATTGGATATGGTTCGTTCCATGATGAGTAAGGCTGAGTTACCGCGATCTTTCTGGGGATATGCACTAGAAACAGCTGCACATCTCTTGAACCAAGTTCCTACTAAGACTGTGCCTACCACACCATATCAGATGTGGAGTGGGAAGAAACCCTGTCTTAAAGCCTTTAAGACATGGGGATGTCCGGCTTTTGTAAAAAAGCAGCATGCGGACAAGCTCGAGGCACGCTCAGTACAGTGCAAGTTTGTGGGATACCCAAAGAACTCCAAGGGGTATCTATTCTATTACGCAGAGGAGCAAAAAGTCCTTGTTTCTCGTCATGCCCACTTCTTGGAAACTGAGTTTTTGGAAAATCAGATAAGTGGGAGCGCAGTAGAACTGGATGATATTCCAGAACCTCAGACTATTACTGAAAGCTTAGTGGAACCAGAGGGTTCAAAAGAACAGGACATTCCTATGCCGCTCCGTAGAAGTAGTAGGCAGTCTCATCCGCCCGAGAGATACTACGGTTTTCTCATAGACGGGGATAGAGAGGATTGCATCATAGACTATGATGAGCCTACTAGCTTCCAGCAGGCCGTTCAGAGCATTGACTCGGTAAAATGGCTGGATGCAATGCGGACCGAAATGGAGTCCATGTACACCAACAAAGTATGGACGTTGGACATTGCTCCAGACGGGGTAGGTAAAACCGTAGGATGCAAGTGGATCTCAAAGGAAGATTGGTGTAGATGGACAGGTTGAGACCTATAAAGCTAGACTTGTAGCAAAGGGTTTCCGTCAAAGACCTGGCTTGGACTACGACGAAACCTTTTCTCCAGTGGCTATGCTGAAATCCATTCGGATCCTTCTTGCCATTGCTGCCTTCCACGATTATGAGATTTGGCAGATGGACGTAAAAACCGCTTTTCTAAATGGAAATTTAGAGGAGTGTGTCTATATGGATCAGCCAGAGGGTTTCATTCAGAGTGGGAGCAGCGGAAAGGTGTGCAAGTTGCTTAAGTCCATCTATGGACTAAAGCAGGCATCGCGGAGTTGGAACATCTGTTTTGATGAGACGGTCAAGGAATTTGACTTTATCAAAAATCCAGATGAACCATGCATCTATAGTAGATTTGTAGCGAGAACTGTGGTATTCCTTGTTTTATACGTGGATGACATTCTCTTAATAGGAAATGACATTCCTATGCTACAATCTGTCAAGGGTTTCTTGTCACACAGGTTCTCCATGAAAGACCTGGGTGATGCCTCTTACATCCTGGGGATCCGGATCCATCGTGATAGATCCAAGAGGATATTAGGACTTTCACAGTCCAGGTACATCGACACCATACTGAAAAGATTCAGTATGGAAGATTCCAAGCGCGGTAACTTACCGGCTTGTCACGGGATCACCCTCTCTAAAGAGATGTCTCCCAAGACTGATTTGGAGAGGGATCGCATGTCTATTATACCCTACGCTTCTGCGGTAGGCTCTATAATGTATGCGATGTTGTGTACCAGACCGGATGTAGCTTATGCACTGAGTGTAGTAAGCCGGTATCAGTCAAACCCTGGGGAGAAACATTGGATAGCGGTAAAGAACATTCTCAAGTACCTGAGGAGGACTAAGGAGATGTTCTTGGTGTATGGCGGAAAAGACCTCCAGATTGAGGCCTTTGCTGACTCCAGCTTCCAGAGTGACAAGGATGATTCCAAGTCCATGTCGGGTTTTGTCTTTACCCTCAATGGAGGGGCGGTGTGTTGGAAGAGTTCCAAACAGGAAACCGTTGCAGACTCGACTATGGAAGCGGAATACATCGCTGCATCTGATGCCGCAAAAGAAGCTGTCTGGATAAGGAAGTTCTTAAAAGAACTTCAGGTGGTTCCGTCCATTGTTGACCCAGTACCTCTGTATTGCGACAACAACGGGGCTATAGCTTTAGCAAAGGAACCCAGGTCCCATCAGAGATCCAGGCACATCTTGAGGCGGTATCACCTGATCAGGGAGATCGTGGATCGCAAGGAGATCGAGGTTCGGAGGGTTGCTTCAGAAGAGAACACTGCAGATCCATTCACCAAGGCCCTACCCCAGACTCAGTTCGAGCGGCTGATCGAGATGATAGGTCTTCGATACGCCAGTACATGGCCTTAGTGCAAGTGGGAGATTGTTAGTGTATATGCCCTAGAGGCCATTACTGTATCATACTAGTTTGTATATTACTTAATGGAAGCTTGGGATATTCACCTTGTATAAACAATGTTGCTCAATATAGTAGTATGCTACTTGGTTTGTTTCTGCTTCAATGTGTACTTGTGTTTATTTCAGTATATCACTTATACGCATTAGTGGAGCCCTTAGGATCTTTGCTTGATTACCAGCGTTGTGATGGCAGTCACACTAGTGGGGGCTGGGTAATCTATAGGCACATCCTTATACAGGTCCCTAGTCGTAGGACTATCGAGACAGGGCATCGATACTCCGGAGTAGACTAGCGTATGCGCTTCTCATCCCAGTGTGGGAGATGGTCTGTCCCACAGCCATCAGTACGTCGTACTGGAGATAGTATACGGGTGCTCGTTGGGTTACGAGTACACTGGACAGGACTCGTCGGGAACTGACAGGTTGGTATTATACCTATCGTCAGTTATCAGTTCCCAGGTGACATGAGTACAGCTTAGTCCGCTGACTTGACACTGACACTTCGCCTCGAGTGTGTTCCCACTGCACTTTGATCACTACCCTACCACGGCTCAAAGGAGTCGTGCAAACAGGTGGTGGTTGGGTGCAGTCCCGAAGCACTTGGAGGCAGTGACGGTTAGACAGGATTCGTCTCTCCCGGTATTGGGGGTTGACATCGCGCTGTGTCTAGGAGAGCCATTACACGAGTAGTCCCTGGCCAGGGCAAGCGAGATATACTGGTAGGTTTCCAATGTTATCTCAGGGTGTTTTGGGCTTCACTCCGACACGACTTGTACCGCTATTGGGGGACTGACGTTTTACCGCCCCCTAGGCCCGCCATGCGATGTATCAGATGAACAGACCGGACTGTACGGAGAATGTCACATTCAGACTCAGTAGGAGTTCAGATGGGGTTTCACCTCGTCAGCCTTCTTGTCGGCATCTACCTGGGGACCGTTATGCACAGCTAGTGCCGCTTGCGGTCTGTGGTTAAACCCACTGCCAGCGTAGTGTCGAGTCTTTAGAGTCCCACACAGAGGGTATTCGCCTCTGGGCAAAACAGAGTAGAGGTCGCATGGTTTTGCGACAGGGTTCGTTCTCATCCGCGCACTTGTGCTCGTTTGGAGTCCGGACGGATTATACTGGCAGGCTCTAGTTTGAGCCAGATACTGGTATATGTTTTGGGGGTTGCTTTTATATCTTGGTATTCTTGTTCCTCGGAACAAGAATGCAGGTGTGTATGCACAGTTGCTTGAGGCGGAGAATGAGGTTTTTCATTAGGGTTTCGGATCGGGTGCGTATGCACAGTTGACAGTTATCTTTTTCCAAACCCTAATGGATTTGTATATTATCTATTAATAATAGTAATTAAATAAGAATTATGTTATGGTTGTTTTTCTTGTTGACTTGTTGACCTTGGTTGACTTGTTGACCATTGACCACTTTTCATGCCTTGAAAGTCTTCCTTGATTCATGCTTACACTTCATTAAAAGAGGTATGATAGTGGTCATTCCAAAATAACCATCAACTATTCTTATTTCAATTATTATCATTTAGATAATTCATTTTCTTTTGCAATATGGTTGCAAGAAAGAAATAATTGAGCTCATTCTATCATTCTCACTCTCTCTCCTCATTTCATCTTCTTCTTCCTCTTGAAAAGAGAAACCTTCTCATGTGTTGAGAATCATTCTCTTTAGATAGAAAAGCAAACCCTAATCACTCTCTACTCTTTCTAGGATGAAGGTTTAGCAAGCCGGAAACCCTAGTTCACTCAAAGATCGAGGAAGAGCCCAAAGTCGAACCTTCGAGGTGGATCCATCTTCGACGGGAGAAGGCGACGAAAAGAGAACCATCAACCTCTACAAGGTTTGAAGAAGAAGGAGTTCAAGTTTAGGTATAACCATCTTCCATAGTAGCTAACTCTCTTTAGCTTGTTAACTAGTTTTAGTTTAGACAACGATCCCGACAAAGTTTAGTCCATGTTGCCTCTTGCGATAAAAATTCGTTTTTTTATACCGTTCCGCCTCCCCGTAAGTACCGGGGGTCGCAATATGGACTTACATTAGAATGTCTTTAAACCACGGAAAAATCCAACACTTGGAAATTTCCCGACAGGGGAAAAATTGGGTATTTATATCCGGTCGAACTTTTTAACATATTCTAAAATTTATCCGGAAAGCCACTTAGAAAAAATCTGATACTCCGATCGAAACACCGAATCCCCAAAACAACCCAGAAAATGGAACTCTGGAAAAAATATTAAAAACATCCAGAACACACAAGAAACACCAACAGAAACAACTGAAGAAAACTTACAGCCTGATCATCACAGACGGCCGCGGAACCGCCGCAAAAGGGGGGTCAACGCCGCGGTTCCGCGTCCGTACTGTAGAATTAGGCTGTCGTTTTCTGCAGTTTTTCTTAGAATTTCCTGCACATTTCTCTGCATATTTTTAATTCTAAAAATTCCTCAATTTTCAAAAATGGACAGAGAGCAAGTTTGGAGTTAGGGTTTCGGTTCGATCGGACTTCAAACTCCGTCGGGACTTCGCCTAAGTCTCTAGCTAGGCTCTGATACCACTGTAGGGTTCCTAGGCACCCTAAGGAGGTCTCACAAGGCATCAACCATGCCAATTTACAATTTTTTCGGTGCCGAGAAACCCTAACAAGGACCGTTGGCTAGAAGTTTTGGCGACAAAGGAAACTAGTTAACATTTTAACTAAGGGAACGGATATACAACCTTTGTAGATCCGGTCCACCACCTCCACGGCTCCGTGATGAAGTCCTCTCCGCTGTCCAAATGCAATCCCGGGCTCTAGCATTGGCTTCATCGGAGAAATAGCGGGCTAGGTCATCGACGACGTGTCGAAGATGATCTACGTCGAGGCATCACTAGATCAAACTCTCACTTCACCAAGTCAAGAAACTTGTGAAGAAAACACACTCTACTACTTGGCAAGAGGTAGAGGATGAAGAAATAGGAAGTGGGTAGACTTTAGAATTGGATTTCTCACTTGTTTTCATCAATCACCATTGATGAAGTAAGCTTCTTCATGGAAGAAGAAGATGAAGAAGAAGAAGAATATATATGATAAGTCTTATGATAAGAATAATATTAGAAAAGAAAATGAATTCTTATCGTAATAGTAACCATGGTAAAGTGTAGAGAGCTAACTATAGTTCAATGAATGGTTAGGGTTAATGAGATGAGGACAAAAGGTTTCTTTGGTCAAAGCTTCATGAAGCTTCAACAAGCTTCATGAAGAAAAGCAACCTTTTGTTTTCTTTATCTCTTATCTTTTTAATACAAATTAAAAGATAAAAGAATTAATAAATATATCAAAACCCTAACCATTTACTTAACTAAGGTTTAACTCTTTACACAAACCCTAGCTATCATATATCATCAAACATGATACAATCAAGTGCACAAAAATATATGACATATACAATGTGCACACCCGAGTGAGAAAATCCATTTAAAGTGAACCGATATTAGTTAATGCAAAGTGATATATCAAATATATAATTATACATTAAATCATTAAATCAACACTTGATTTAACGATCCGGTCATATCGCATATAACCGACTAGTATCCTATATATCGGCTTATCGAATCAATCCTTGATTCGATAACTAGGTTATATCGCATATAACCATTCGATACATTCATCGCGAGAATGGAATACGGTATCACATACACGCATTATTCTCGGTCCCGCACATATCTCATATGCGCTCCTATTTCGTTTCGCTTGAGCCAGGAAACCTCTGTGTAGGACTCTAAAGACTCGTCAATACGCCGGCAGCAGATGATGATCATATCAAACACCCACAAGCCGCAAGCGGTCTGCTAAACGTAACGGCCACCCGGGTATTGAGCGATCAGAAGATCGACGAGCAAGCCCGCTCACACTCCAGTGAATCCAACCAGTAACACTACCGTACAGTCCGGTCTGATCGTCTGATATGTCGCATATCTCGCCTAGGGGTGGTAAACGTCAGACCCCAATAGCTCGATAAGTCGTGTCGATATGAGGTCTATAACAATTCGAGAAACTACTGGTAACACTTACCAGTAAATCTCAGCAACCCTGGCTAGGGATTTCCGGTTATAGCCAATCGAACACAGTGCAACATCAACTCCCTATACCGGGAGAGACGAATCCCCTCCTATCGATCATTGCCTCCATGTGACTCGGGACTGTACCCAAAAACCACCGTTTTGCACGCCCTCTTGGACGTGGTAAGATGGAAATCAAAGCACAGTGGGAACCACACAAGACTCTATGACGATCTCGGGTCAACAGACTACTCTGTACCAGTGTCACCAGAGAACTGCCATCTGACGTAAGGTATAATACCATCTGGGAGTTCTCGGCGAGTCCGTCCAGTGTACCCAGTCTCTACTGAGCACCCGTATATCATCTCTGATGTCAAACACCAATGGATATGGGATCATCCATCGCCCATCTGTATGGGTCGAGAAGGTATACGCTAGTCTACTCTGGTATATCGATGCCCCGTCTCGATACACCCACGACTAGGGACATTGAAGGATGTACTTATGGACTACCATGTCCCCACTAGTATGATCCGCATCATAGTTCAGGTAGTCAAGTACACATCCTAAGGGCTTTACCAACATGTAACAGAGAGACAATCAATGTACACGTTAAGGTAAAGAGTAACCAGATAGCATACTATCATGTCGAGCAAGAAAGTCCTCCCTATATACGTCCCAGCATCCACTACAATATACATCCAATGTACAGTAATGGCCTCTAGGGCATACATATAACTAACATAGGCTTCATCGAAACGAAGCCAAATCTCGACGGTTCAGGGATAGCCTAGAGATCATCAACAACGTTCCTCCCCATTCCAGCAGGATTCAAACGCTGTAATCAACCCTGGAGCCACGGCAAAGCCCCTACTCCAAATCTCGATGGTTCACAGACAACCTGGAGACCACTTCGATATTCGTCTCATTACAATAGACGCGACGTCATCCAAATGACCCCATCGCGGAAACACCTTATCTACATGACCCCGTCTCGGAAATACGTCATCCACATGACCCCGTCTCGGAAATACGTCATCCACATGACCCCGTCTCGGAAATACGTCATCCATATGACCCCGTCACGGAAATACGTCATCCACATGACCCCGTCGCGGAAATATGTCATCCACATGACTCATGGAAATACGTCATCCACATGACCCCGTCGCGGAAACACGTCATCCAATGACCCCGTCGCGGAAATACGTCATCCAAATGACCCCGTCGCGGAAACACGTCATCCACATGACCTCGTTTTGGAAATACGTCATCCATATGACCCCGTTGCGGAAATACGTCATCCATATGACCCCGTCACGGAAATGCATCATCCACATGACCCCGTTTCGGAAATACGTCATCAACATGACCCCGTTCGGAAATACGTCATCCACATGACCTCGTTCGGAAATACGTCATCTACATGACCCCGTCTCGGAAATATGTCATCCACATGACCCCGTCTCGGAAATACGTCATCCATATGACCCCGTCGCGGAAATACGTCATCCATATGACCCCGTTTCAGAAATACGTCATCCAAACGACCCCGTCGCGGAAATACGTCATCCATATGACCCCGTCTCGGAAATACATCATCCATATGACCCCGTCTCGGAAATACGTCATCCAAATGACCCCGTCGCGGAAATACGTCATCCAAATGACCCCGTCGTGGAAATACGTCATCTACATCACCCCGTCGTGGAAATACGTCATCTACATGACCCCGTTGTGGAAATACGTCTTCCACATGACCCCGTTGCGGAAACACGTCATCCACATGACCCCGTCACGGAAATACGTCATCCACATGACCCCGTTGCGGAAATACGTCATCTACATGTCAATCTCATTAAACACTTACGTGTCCTCTCGATTCGTAAGGAAGAAAACTCTCTTATAAGATCCTTATGACTTACAAGGGAGAACGCACTTAGGAATCCTCATGACTCCTAAGGAGAAAAGACACCTACGAGATCCTCACGACTCGTAGGGAGAAAAGTTTTTATGAGACCCTCACGGCTCATAAAGTTGAAAAAGTCTTAGGCAGCAGACCTGAACCTGCTTCCTAAGCCATCACTACTTCTCGAAGAAGCCAAAACAAGATGCTCACCTTATCATCTGCCGGCTATGTTTGCTAAGGTAACATGCTGATAACAAAAGAAAGAAGAAAGCAGAAAGTTGACACAAGACATTGCGAAGGAAATGTATCTTTTATTCATGAATTCAATTGGGTACAAAATACATCATATGAAAGAATAAAAGAATGAATACATTTTATTAAAAATTACAAATGATACAAAAAATTATTGAGAGGGAAGCGCTTTCAATAATTCGATTAGCCGCTCGCGCACTTCCCTCAGCCCCTCTTCTTGATCAGCTGCCGCGGCCAACTCTGCTTCGACCTGGGCTCGCTTCTGCAAGTAAGACGAAAGTTGTTCCTCGACGACCCGCTGAGCTGCTTCCCGATTTTGTGCATCCCGCTCTACGATGTCAAACTTCTGCCTCAGTGTTAACCCGTCAGAAATGCATCGCAGAAGGCCTTCGAAGATAACTTTCAACTGGGCAGCATTCGCATCAACCTGAGCATGCAGTCGAGCAGATTCGCTTGAAATTTCTTTACATTCCTTCCGCTTTAAAGCCACTTCCTGTTCAAGATGGCAGAAGTAAGAAGTACTCTTGTCGATCCATGCAGCCCGTTGAGTGCTCACAGCCAGAACCTCAGGAGCAGGATGCCTAAGCTCAAGCTCGTGCAGGCAAGCCTCAATTTCCCTGCAGCGATTAACCCAAGACTCAACGACGCCCTCACCATGAAAGTTCACGAGCGTCGATAGCATAGGGTTAACCTCCGCGGCAAAATCCGCAGCAGATGGGGGAGTCTCCACGTCGAGCTCCTCAATGTAGTCGCTCAGCATGCGCAGACTATTCGCGGCACCTTTCGAGGATGGACGTCTGGAAAAGGGCCCTGCTTGCATAATAATGTGAGACTCGAACGGGGCTGGAGTCGATGTGATTGCTGCAAAATAAATCATAGTCAGATGTCGGTTCAGGAAATAAAGAAAATACACGAAAACAGAGTCTACTATACCGGCTGCAACAGGGGGTGGAGCTGGGAGTACTGGTGGCGCAACGATAGCCTCGTCTCCGCTTTCGATTTGTAAGGCTACAAGCAATACAAAGAGGGATTAGCAATAATGTGACTGCCCGTTAAAGAAAGGACGTCATTTAGAAAAGATACTCACCGACACCACCAGGCGGACTAATCTCTGACAGGAAGGAGAAGTGTGGGTGCAGCACCTGATACAGGTGGTCAAAAAGGACTCCTGCAAGGACGCAGTAATGCAACGTCAGTACATAAATTATACAGCCTAAAAAATAAGACTGATGGGTCATGAATCCGCACCTTCCAATATCTGAGATGGTACGAGAGAGGGTAGAGGAGGTGTCACCGGCAAAGCGGTAACTGATGGCGCTGCCTCGGGTAGCGCGACCTCAACGCTCGCCACACCTGCATTAGAAACAAGATAAATACTGTCAGGAAAGATCGAGAAGGATTGCAGAATAAAAAGAAAAGCAATGACCCAAAATCTACCTGATGAGTCGCTAGTCAGAACCGCGACGAAAGCGTCACTTGATACAGCAACTGCTTCACCCTCTTCCATCGGGATGGTCTCACCTCCCGTCGCCTCATCCCCTGACTCTACGAGAGCCGTCGTAATGCTTGCGACGCCAGGAGATGGCAAGGAGCCGCAGGTGGAAAGAGCAATGATCGAGGCGGTGCCCGACTCTTGAGAGGGAGCGGCCACCTCGGGCTCAGCAATTGTGGCTATTTCACCCATCGTCACCTCGGGCTCGGCAATGGTGGTCATCTCACCTACCGCCATCTCAGGCTCGGCGATCGTAACTGTCTCACCTGCCGCTACCTCGAGTTCGGCGATCGCATCCATCTCGCCTACCGCCGCCTTAGGTTCGGTAATCACGGCTACCTCCTCTACCGCTACCCCGAGCTCAGCAGTCGCCACCACTTCTTCGGTAAGACTCGGCCCTGCAAGATAAGATATATGAGAACTGGAAGTTATAACTTTGACAACGGAACCCAATGCCACATTACCTTGAGTTGATCTTCCGTTTGCTTCCCGAGTCGCACATGCTTCCAGTCTATAGGCAGTGGACAAGGCAGCCGGGGATTCCTCTGAAGGAGTAAGGGCAGGGGTAGCGGTGCTCGAACCGGCACCCGCGGCTAAGGCAGCACTACGCTCCTTTGCCGCGCGCATTCGGCGCTTCCTTTCCGCCCGAGCCGTCAAAGCGGACCTTCTAGATGCCTCCGTCAACAGGACGTCATCATCCGCACCAAGGGTTACCTCTGGAGCTGTCAGGGCTTCCGTCATCGGTCGTTTGAGTAACGCCTCTTTCGACAGTGCCGAAGAGGCCGGGACTCCGGTGGCTGGCCCGGGAAGAATCTGCGCATCAGCTTGCGGGATCGGCATTGTGGTCCCTGTGATAAGATAAAGCGGGGTTAGATCACCTATAAAAAAATAGGAGCGGAGACACAATAAACCGAAGCATACCGATGCCTAAGGATGCTCGAAGTCTTTCCTCTTCCTCAAAAGTCTTGAGAGAAGCTGCGAGAGCTTCTTCAGTGGAAATGCCTGTTAAAGAAGGAAAAGCGTCAGTCAAAACACGATAATAGAAGTACGATGCAATGGCGAAAAATACAGCTAATGATTACCTGATCGCGCGAGGATAGCTAACCCCTCTTCACGGCTTGCCAATTGCTCTGAAGCTGCAATGGCAGCCGCCAGATCAGTATCATCTGGCGGCATGAATAAGCCCTCATTTGTCCCATACTCGTTCAAGCCCTCACTATAAGGAGAATGAGGCTCCTGACCAAATACGACATCGGCAGAGAAGAGCGACTTC
This sequence comes from Agapanthus africanus, assembly GCA_030015575.1. Lineage (NCBI taxonomy): Eukaryota > Viridiplantae > Streptophyta > Magnoliopsida > Asparagales > Amaryllidaceae > Agapanthus > Agapanthus africanus. The sequence goes on along the minus strand of CM057337.1, from coordinate 646,469,339 downwards.
TTCTTCCTCTTCTGCGAGCGAGCTCCGGTTGCCGCTAACACCAGCTTACGCTTGGAGGGCACCTTAGGGCGACGAGTCCCGATATCTGAGCCCACGTCAGATTCGGGGGAAGCTACATTTACCGTCTCCGCGGGAGCACGGGGCACCGATGGTACATCCACGGTCTCCACAGGAGCACGGGGCAACCCGCGCGTAGGGCTTAGCACATGTGGAGGCTCAACTGCAGCGACCTCTCTTAGCGGAGGGGGGACAGTGGTCCGTCGCTTCAAAGGGACGTTGCGATCGCCGACAGGGAGCGCACTCTTGCGATCGAGCAGCAGCCGCCTCTCTTCCCTGATAACAGCACCCATTGCGTGTTGATACCAGGCCACGTGTACGTTGAGGGCCTTCGGGACACAACTCGGCTCACTGATATAGAAGTGAGAGCCCGTATTCAAGCGCATGAAGTGATGCAGCGCACCTCGCATTCCCTCTCTGGTGGCAGCGGGTTCTACCAAATAAGCCTCCAGCGGGACCCCCTGATTATAACTCAGCTGCTGGGCAAAATGATGGGGGTTGTATCTCATGAATAATGCCACATCATTTTGCCTGAATACAAGAAAGCCCGGCCTGATGGAGTATAAATGGAGAATCTCCCGGGCTTTCAACACGGAGGCCCCGTCCTTAAAAACGTTGCGCAGTGCCAGCACCGTCTTGGAAGTTTCTTGGCCGATCGTCAGGACTTTGTCCGTGAAAGACATACCATCTCCGACTGTGCGTGGACGAAGGGGCAAGCCCCTAGCTTCCCACTGTGACGGACTCACGATGGAGGCGTCAACCAGCCGCATAATTCGCGGGAACTTGCATTTCTCATAAATCGAAGGTCTCTTGTGAATGCCAAAGACCCCGAGCACGTGCATCTCCATCCATGAAGTGAAGTAATGCATCGGGAAGTTGGCAGGATGCACCCCCAGTTTAGTGTTATCCGCCGCTACGCTAAGACCATGGTATAAATGGGCTAACCCGGCGATCCCGATGGCCACTTGTATTCCGGCAACCATGCGATGCGCGGGGTAGAAGACGGAAGGCCTCATGTAATGAGGATGCATAGGGAGCGCAAACCAGCTCAACCATAGCCCAAGAAACCCAAGAAAGAAAGCCTCCTCTTCAATGGCCGGAGCGGCGATTTCTGACAGAGGAATGATCGCAGCATCAAGCAGAAAAATGCCCTTCTGATCAGTTTCTAGTACTGGCTGATGGTCCAAGCCAAAGCCGAAGGGATCATCGAGCTTAGCAAACTTTTCGCCTCGTTGCGACAAAATCTCCGGACGAAGAAACCGGGCAATGAAGTCCGCAAAACTGACCCCCCGACCTCCGGATTCTAGGAAGAGGCTCTTGTACATGTTCAGCACCTTTATTAGACTAGGAAACTGGTGCTGAATGGTGTTCTCTGGCGTGAGTCCCATCACTACCGGCTTGGTGGAAAAAACGTATTCATCCGGAGGAAGCAGCTCTTCGTAGTGCTCCCCCCTAACCGGTAGACCGGAAACCTCAGCAAATTCTTCCAAGGAAATGGAAACCTCTCTGTCCAGTAGAAGGAAGGTATGGGTCGGGATGTTCCACTGCTCCAAGAACGCCTTTACCTACGATGTGGGAGGAGCAGAATATTGGAACAACGAAGCGTAGACCGCAGGGTATAGGCCGAGCTTTAGCAACTGCGATTTCTTTGCCGACAAGATGTACCTGGCCCACTGCAAATACCCGGCCAGATGACGGGGAGTTAGCCCGATGTTGTAGGGTTGTCCCCAAGGGCGTGACTCGCCCTGGCATATGCGCCGCCCCAGGGTGTCCAAAGCCGGCTGCTGCTGCATGGGTACGGCGGCAATCGAAGGTTGAAGAAGACCCTCCGAAGTCCAATTGACAACCTCTACAGCATAGTACACCGGGGGTGCATCTGCATACGGAATCGCCGAGATAGGCTCCGACGGCGTTGCACAAGAGAAGCTTTGACGACCTCAGATAATCTGGTCGTACCATCTACCCCACAAGTGAAGATTTTTGTGTTCCGGGTCACGGTCTTTGATAAGCGCGAGAACCTCCCGGTCCACAGGTGCCTCAGGGAATCCTCCCTCTGAATGGACGAATGGAAACGTAGCATCGAAAGACATGTCACCTGCAAGGAGGGACAGAAGTCAACTGTCAGTGCTTTAATTAAATTTTAAAAATTCTGACACTCGGTACTTTAAAATTTGTACCACACTGCAATGCAGTGGAAAGGGGACCAAAGGGGGACCCACAAAATCTAGATGACAATGCATCAATGAATAAAACAGCCTCATCATTGGATAAGACTGTTAATTAATGAGGAAATCCTCAAGAAAATTCTCATTGAATGAGAGATCCCTCGGGAAAAGGAGAAAATCTCCCTGTGAGAGCAAAGCTCTATGACAGAGCGACACTTGTCAAACTCTGATCATGAAGGAATAGAATTCCTTAAAGAGCCTGGCTCTGTAATGATGATGGAAAAACCCATCAGAAAGGAAAATTAAAATCAATTAATTTTTATGAATAAAAAATTCTGGGATCTTCAAGATCCATGAAAAGACTCTTAAGAGTTCTTCATCAAAGATTAAGAAATCTAAAAGAGCAAGGCTCTGTTTATGGGCTAAGAAACCCAAGAAAAGATCTCTTTAGATGTATGGGTTCATGAGAGCAAAGCTCTGTTAATGAAACCCTAAATGGGTTTTCTGTAGATCAAAGATCTATAAAGAGCAAGGCTCTGTTAATGGATAAAACCCTAATTTATTAAAAAAAAATTTAAAAAAAACTTTACCTAAGTTTGGAAAGAGTTTTACTCTTGAGAAGTTCTTAAACAGAAGAGCTGTGCTCTGAACAAAAGTTCTCAAAGAAAGAAGATGATGATCATCTAAGGGACCAAAGGTCATATTTATAGGCATTGAACCGCCTCTTCAACTTCTGAGTTGATCCAAGGGTTCAGATGCTGCCACCGCTGCACTCACATGTGCGCCACGTGAGCGCAACGGTGGGGGGGCATTTGTTTCCCCCAATCAGAGCAAAACTCTGTTTTGAAATTCAAAATTCAAAAATTGAAGCAATGCTTCAGATTCAGCGCTAGGTGCGTTGCGCGCCATGTGTCAAACACAGACACGCTGGCACCAGGTGCGCTGCGCCCTAGGCAGCGCACCTCCAATCAGAGCAAAGCTCTGTTTTAAAATTCAAAATTCAAAAGAATTGAAGCAACGCTTCAAATCCAGCGCTCTGCGCTGTGCGCCACGTGTCAAACACGGTTGCGCTAGCACAGTTGCGCTGCGCGTCACGTGTCAAACACGGATGCACTAGCGCAGTTGCGCTGCGCGCCACGTGTCAAACGTAGGTGCGCTAGCGCAAAGTGCGCTGCGCTCTGAGCATTGCACCACGTGCAATGCACGGGTGCGCCAGCGCTGGAATTAAAAATTCCCCACCGTTAGATGAAAAGATCTAATAATGGTAAATCATTAATCAGAATTAAAATTCTGTTATGGAAAGATTTTCTCGATCTTGTTAAAAACAAGAAGATTGCCTTCTGTAAAACAGAAGCCCTAGGATCAAAGATCCAGCGGTGGGGAAACATCCCCAAATCAATCAGAGAAAGATCTCTTTAACTGATTTAACAAATCAACTTGCCCTATATAAAGGCCCCAAGACTTCAAGTCTGAAATAGAGAAACCCCCCTGCAAACTTTGAGAAGAATTCAAAGAGAAAGAAAAGCAAGCTTTTGGTGAAAGAAGATCATTTTTTCAAGGTAAAGAACAAGATTCTTGAACACAGATATGAAATCATCTCATAAAAGAAGAACTATCTTCTAAATAAGATCATAGATCTACAAAAGACCAAGGTCTTTTGATAAAAATGAGATCAGAGATCTTATTGTAAAAACTAAAAAAGAAGTATTCACTTCATTTACAGATCATTGATCTACAGAGACAGTGCCTTTTTATAAATAAGAACTTCTGTTCTTGAAGCTTGAGGCAAAGCCTCCTTTAAAGGGAGAACATAAACTTGTTCTCTGATCATAAATTTGATCAAATGCGCTTTGCGCTACAGAAAAGTGCCTTGCACTCATGAACTGCGCTTTTGCGCTTATTGGACAGGCGCTCAGCGCTAAAGCATGCCACGTGTCAATCACAGACACAGCTTGCGCTTTGTGCTTCTGAAACAGCGCACTGCGCCCATGGACTGGCGCTCAGCGCCAAGCGCGCCATGTGTCACTCACTGGTGCGCCATTAAATCAGCGCAAAGCGCTCATAAATTGAAAGCGCAATGAGCTAATAAACTAGCGCTTAGCGCTAAGCGCGACACGTGTCCTTTTCGTGTGCGCTACCCGACAGAAGCGCAATGCGCTCTTTAATTGGCGCAAAGCGCCTGGCGCGCCACGTGGCGCACTGTCAGAACACATATTATTCTGATAAATGCTATGCATTCAATACAAGACAAAAATTGTCAGGATCTGATGCTCTGCATTATTAAAAGGGCCAAGTCCAAATAAAGGCTCAACAGCCCAGAACAATAAAATGTTAAAACATTTTAATCTTATTGGACTTCGCCCAATTCTGGCCATAAGTCCTCAACTTATATTTAACTGAGCCCATCTGCTCACGAATATTCAACAGATCTTAGTCCCAAACTGGGCTACAGATCTTCCAATCAATTCACACCGGTTCGAGGGTACATCTCTTTACTCCTCTGATATCTGTCGTTGTAATCCTTCAACGTCTTCAGAGAGGTGACGGGTCCCGACAACCACACATTTTTACGGACTATGATGTCCTTAACCTGGACTGTGGGGTCTTTAAATTCATAGACTACGATGTCCTTAAATCTCATAGACTACGATGTCTTTAAACTACGGACTGCAGGGTCCTTAAACTCATGGACTACGATGTCCTTAACCTTGGACTGTGGGGTCCCTTTAAACCCACGAACTATGATGTCCTTAACCTTGGACCGTAATGTCCTTAAACTAATCGACCGCAATGTCCTTAAACTAAACAATAGAGCCCAAATGCCCTCTTGTTAATTCTAAATGATCCCGTTAAGTTGATCTTAGTCTAAAAATGAGACTAACGTAACCTTAACATACGTTTAAGTTGATCTTAGTCTCAAATGAGGCTAACGTATCCTTAAACCCAAACCCCCAAACCCAAATCTAAGAAGATACGGATTTGGACTAATCCACGCCCTACGGGCGACAACATAAATTAGTCTCCGTATACAATCCACGGGCAACCACAAACAAAACAAACACCCACGACACGAAGTGACCTTCTGGAGAAGGAGAAAGTTGTTACCGCGATGCGGTAGCGTAATTAACTGCAGGGGCTTGCGCCTGCAGGGAAGAGTGTCCCCACAATCAAAAACTCCTCAAACGAGGGGGAATCTGACGGAGTCTGCTACATCGGCCGCATCCGTTTAAACCTTCGATACATGGTGCCATAAATCAACTTGGCATCTTCAGAGAGGTGGGAGGATAGCACCAATTAGCATCTGCCCTGAAATTCAGGCAAGACGGATCTACGCGGTCGCGTCTCCGTGTTTCGGCGGGGAACAGATTCTGGTACGCCCGGTGGGACCTTTTCCTCTTTCCACTCCACACTTCGTGTGTCGTGTTCGCGAACGAATCGCAGTTTGCTAATGGTTGCCCTTGGGTTCGAAGTATTAAGATTCGGTGTCTTGCTTGGTGCAGAAAACGAAAGATCAATGGCGTGTACTTGCATGAAGTGTTCTAGCTGCAATTGCAACTCGCGTTCCGCCTCAACTGGAGGCATAGCTTACGGGCCCCATGCGGCTCCCCTGTTCATAATGCCGATAGAGCAGGTGACGCAGGCTACCACCGGTTTATTCTTCGGGACCATGCTCCCACCAGTGAGCATTAACATCTCACTGCCGCAAGAAGCGCAAAAGAAGTCGGTCTTTGATCGGCTCACTACTACCACGGCCCCTCTCAACGGGTCGTCCGATGTTAAGCCGTCAGCATCAGTCTTCGATAGGCTGAGCCTGAACTCCAATGGGCCTGTCAAGAAGCCCACGATACCTGAAGCGGCCATCCCAAAGCGGATAGCCATTCCTTCTCTCGAGGTCACTAAAGAAGCTTCTCCCGTCAAAGGATCAGTATTTATGAGGCTGGCCGCTCCGGTTCCCGTTCCTGCTCAACGGCCTGTCTTTGACAGATTGGATACTGCTGCTCAACGGACGTCGGTCTTCAAGAGGCTGGTACCAGCAGCGCCTTCCCAGAATAGGGGGCAAGACGAAGTCACCCCTAAAGTTGAAACAATCCCAACGGACCGACACGCTCGACGTCGCCACTGGCGCCGAGTAAGGAAGGCTGGGGGCAACTCCCCCTCTGGACTAACTCCACCAGCCCCAACGGTTGAAGTCAGTGCTACTGTTCCAACTGGGAACAGTTTCGAACTGCTGAACAAGGTGAGCATGAACTCTCCTACCGACGTACTGAAAAGATCTCCTTCTCCGGTAGAGAATGTTACAGATAAGGCTGGACCAGCCTCCTCAACGGCTGTCCTCCAATGTTTACAAAGTCTGGCGACGAGTCCAGGAGTCGGTGATCGATCAGGACTATCTCTGCCGACAGAAGAAGCTGAAGGTTCAGAAGGAAGGGAACCGTCCTAGCAAGCCACAAAGGACGACAACCACCTGGGTGCCCGCTTTAATGGCCACCTCAACGTCAACTGCTCAAAAGAGAAGGAGGCCAGAGAAAGCCCCTGTGACTACGGCAGACCACAAAGACACTGAGCCCAAACGCCCCAAGTCTGGGGGCATAACGGTGCATACCGTTTACATGGCTTCCGGAAAAGAAGAAAGCCGCACTTCGACGGGCCACCGACCGCTCACCCGATCAATAACAAGGGCTCAGGAACAACAACAGCAGAAGCTTCAGGAGATGCTCACTGCAATGGCCACACTCACCGGGCCAAAAGAAAGCCCGGAGGCATCATCAGAACAGCGTCACGAACAAGAAACCGATGCTGACTTCCTATGCAGAGTCCTTGAAAAGAAGGACAGAGAAGCAGCAGAACAAGCTGCCAACAAAAAACAAATGACGCTTCTCTTCCAAGACATGGTAGGGATGATGTTACAGCCGGATCCTCCAGCTGAAGACCCTCCGATCATTGTTGAAGACGATAGAGGGGAAACATCTAATCCTCCTCCGGCTCATTCAGTGGCCAAGGAGGAAACCATTTCCAAGGCCGCACTGGACGACTATATAGCTCAGCAAATACGAGCTCACCAGGCGAATGAAGCGGCCGGCCAAGTCGTCAAAACTGGACGACCGTATCCAAGCTGGTATGACCAAATAAAATACCCACCGGGATACACAATCCCCAAATTCCATGTGTACAAGGGGACAGGCAACCCTCACCAGCACGTCGCCCAGTTCAGAGCTCTTTGTGGCAACATCGGGGGCGATGATAAGCTTTTGCTCTGTCAATTCGTCGGCAGCTTGTCAGAAACAGCATTTGAGTGGTACTCCGAGCTTCCAAACGACTCCATTAAGACTTTCGCAGAAATGGAGTTGTTATTTACCCAGCGATTCGCAAGTGCTAGTGAACGCACCCCGATAACGGCATTGATCAATGCCAGGGTGAAGCCAGGCGAGACGTGGGTCCAATACGCAATCCGATGGCGGAATCTGTGGTCGAAATGCGAACAGCGCATCGAAGAAATGCTGGAGGTGGGCATGTTCGTGGGCACTCTGGACCCTCATTCATCTATTTCACAATTCATGATGTTCTTTAAGCCGACCACATTTCAAGCCTTGATCGACAAACTGGCCCAAATGGACCAGATGGGTCATAGACCGTCTCCTCCAAAGCCGGACTCTCGAAATGAGAAGGGAAAGGGGAAAGTGATCGTCGTCGCCAATGCTCAACAGCAGCCTGGTGGCCCGAGACCAGTTGATCGCCAAAACAACAGAACTCGATCTCTCGAAGATAAAATGAGTCGCCCTTACTCGTTTCCTAGAGACAAGACAAAGAGGTTATTCGAGCTTGCACTCCGTAACAGGCTCATTACTCTGCCAGAGCCAAGACGCCCAACGCAACCAGGCGACATTAGCAATCCTAACTACTGCCCTTATCACCGAATGTTGGGCCATCCGATCGAGAATTATTACATCTTCAAAAGCTGGATAGAAGATCAGTACCGGCAGGGAAAATTTGTATTATCTGAGAATTGGAAGGTGAACCCGCCTTGGCCACAACTCCCAAGAAGATGGACACGCCGGGGGCATCATGCTCTTTCGTAGAAGAAGCTCCATGGGAGGTCGCTCTCTCAGCTAAAACTAAAAGAATGCTGAAGGATCTCCACGCATGTCCGGCAATTAGGTGGAAGAATCCATTGGAGCCTGAAATTATCGAGAGGATACTAAAGCCGCGACCAACTCCAAAAATCGGTGGTGGTATCCAAAGCACTCATACCCAGCCGTCAAAATCTTCGAAGAAGAAGAAGAAATCCAAGAAGCCCGTGAAGCCTGGCGACAAGCGCACGGACCTACAAACGCAAATTGACGTACTGGAAGAGTATAACCAGAAGGCGCGGACTCCAGTCACACTCCAAGAGTTTCTCAGCCATGTCCTTGAGGACGGAGATAATGGAGAAGACTCATCGGATGAATCTGAAGATTACGTGGCAAGTTGCCATGTGATCTTTCATTCGTCGCTAGACAATGAAGAGGCTCCTTGCATAAAGAAACTGGGGGCAGGTCCTGAGCCAGAACTCCTGGGGCCATCAGATGAAATAATTGATGCATTCCTAAACACAGCTCTTCTTAAAAGCAAAGCTGATCGGGAGCGTGAGATGGCCATATTTGAAAGGGCCAAGCGTCGGCGATTGGACGAAAGGGCTGAAATATCCCCGCCAGATCAAAATACCTCCATTGTGAAAAAAAACAGGTTCAAGACGAGGAAGAGGTTCGCCGAAGCCATATCGATGGAAATGAAGCTACCACCCTCCGAAGGCAACACTCCTGATGGAGCGTATATACATCCTAGCTATTGCTTATACCATCGAAAGATCGCACACCCCACCGAAGAGTGCAACGCTTTTAAAAGATGGTGGCAGGGATATATTGCTCACCAGCAACATTTTAAGCGGATGAAACGCAAAGCTCGTCGGGAGCAAAGAAATACGACCGAGGAGCATAAAAGAACTACCGGCAACTGTCGCATGGTCAATGCCGGGAGATCACAGGTTCTCACCTTCGGGAGCGACTCTGACGAAGAAATGGCTCTTGGCCCCCTCTTTAAGGAGTCCACCTTAGGAAAAGAGGAAGAAATGAAGACCTGCGAGAACATTCAGCCGCGTAATCGCACGCTACCTAAAAAGAATCTTGGGCCCTCGAACAGTGGGTCAAATAGAAAAGATAAGGGAAAAGAAAAAGTCCCTAAGGATATCATCCTTGATGATCAAGCCATCAAAGAGCTGACAGCCAAGGACCCGCCAAAGAAAAGTAAGGTAGACTACAACGTTCTGGCACACTTGAGAAAGATACCCTCACAGCTCAGTATTCTCGATGCCCTTTTGTTATCCAAAGAAGCAAGAGATTCTTTGATCAAGGCATTACAAGAGCCCGAGCGATTCCAAGCTTTCCTCGCCGAAGAAAAGATGAAGGACGAGTTGGAAGAAGTATACACAGCCGATATCACCTTCGGCGATGAAGATCTCCTCCTTGGAACATGCGAACACAACTGTCCCCTATATGTCTCCGGATACTGTCATGACATCAAGATAGGTAAAATCCTGGTCGACAATAGGTCCTCCGTCAATCTCCTCAACGTGAGAGTGTTGATGGAAATCTGCATGAGCGTTCAACACCTCGCTCGGGATAAGATCACCATCTCCGGGTTTGACTCCCAGTCGTCACGGACGCTTGGGTCCGTAATATTGACGTTACGCTTTGGGCTGCTCATCACGGACATCAAGTTCCACGTCATTGATGCCAAGACTTGCTACAACGCTTTGCTCGGTCGGCCTTGGTTACACGAGTACAACATTATCCCTTCTATACAACATCAGTGTATGAAGTACTTCAAGGATGGTCTCGAGTACACTGTGACAGGGGAACTAAACCCATTCTTCATGAACAAAGTCCGCAAATATAAGGATGCCAAATACTTCCTGCCAGATTTCGAGGACACGGAAAGATGTCACAGACCGAAGAACAAAGCTATCACCATTATTCCAGTCTTCGGGAGTGATACTGAGGAGGAAGAAGAACATTCCGCCAAGGTGAACTCGTATTAGTGGTCAAAAGACCTATGATCCCCAATCGTGCCAAACGGAGGAAATTCGAGCCGAACTATGAAGGCCCGTATATCATAGACAAGGTCTACCAGTGTGGAGCCTATCTACTCATGGACATGCATGGTGAAAGACCTTTCAGGCCAATAAATGGTCGCTTCCTGAAAAAGTACTACGCCTGACGAGTCACGGTCTAGGTCAATGATAGATGACGACGACTATGTCCGCTTGCTATCTTCCTCAGCCTAAACTCTATAAGTAGTAACCTGCAATGGACCGAAACGTCCTTAAACTAACAGCGGACCAAAACGTCCTTAAACTAACAGCGGACCGAAACGTCCTTAAACTAACGACGGATCGAAACGTCCTTAAACTAACAACGGACCGAAACGTCCTTAAACTAACAATGGACCACTATGTCCTAAAACTGGATATTGATCGGGACGTCAATAAACTACTACAGACCGCAGCATCCCAAGGCTGATACAAAAAAAAGAGAAAAAAAGAGAAAAAAAGAAAACGGTATGTCCACAAGCAAAATGGGCACGGATGAAAACCCGAAAGGGCCCCGTGAGTAAAAACAGCAGGGCTACCGGCGAGTTTTGTGAAAACCCGAAAGGGCGCAACCTCGTTAGAATAAAAAAAAAGAAAGAGAAAAAAAGAGAGAAGAAAACGATATGTCCATAAGCAAAAGGGCACGGATGAAAACCCGAAAGGGCTCCGTGAGTAAAAACAGCAGGGCTACCGGCGAGTTTTGTGAAAACCTGAAAGGGCGCAATCTCGTTGAAAGACATTTGCAAGGTCCTCTCGACTTTGTAAGGAGAAACCACCTGCGTGAGATCCTTACGTCTCACAACGGAGCAACACACTTAGGAATCCTCACGATTCCTAGGAAGAAATTACACTTGCGAGATCCTCACGACTCGTAAGGAAAACCCTCTTATGGGACCCTCACGGCTCATAAGATTCAAAAGTCTTAAGCTACAGGGACCTGAACCTGTTCTTAAGCGGCCACCACAACCTCCAATTTTTCCCTACAAGCGGTTCAGTATTGACCCTTGTATACAATCCACGGGCGCGAATAAATGTTTCCCTAACAAAGTCCCATCCGTGACTAGGGATATGTCTACACGGTGAACAGCCCTTGTAAGTCCTCTCGACTTATAAGGAGAAAACACTCTTGTAAGATCCTTACGACTTATAAGAGACCATGCACTTAGGGATTCTCATGATTCCTAAGGAGAAAACGCACCTACGAGATCCTCACGACTCACAGGGAGAAAAACCTTTATGAGACCCTTACGGCTCATGAAGTCGACAGGATCCTAACCCTGTTCGCTAAGCCACTTTTGTTCGACATCGACAGAAGCAAATGATGATTCGCTCCTGGCAATATCCCAGTTGTAGCGGTGCTAATGCCGAAATCGGTGTCTAATTCCAAACTTGCAACAAGAAACTAGCGAACCACACACGCATACGAAATAGCCGAAACGATGGGGCAACTTGCAACAAAATCAGCAAGTAAAAATGTATGCATGCAAAATAGCCGAAATGATTGGGCAACTCGCAATAAAAAGCAGCGAGTAAAAATAAAATAAATAGCCGAAATGATTGGGCACCGCGAAAAATAGCCGAAATGATTGGGCAATCGCGACTTTCGCGATATAAAAGCTGAAATGATGGAGCATCGCGGAAAGAAATAAAAAGAAAATGAAAAAAGTAAAACTTTTTTCCCTACAGGTGATATCACATCAATCCCTGTATACAATTCAGGGGCGCAAACAAAGAAGGAATCACACCTTCCCTCCCCAGGCTTCATTAGAAAACGAAGCCAAATCTCGACGGTTCAGGGATAGCCTAGAGATCATCAACGACGTTCCTCCCCATTCCAGAAGGATTCAGACGCTGTAATCAACCCTGGAGCTATGGCAAAGCCCCTACTCCAAATCTCGAAGGTTCCCAGACAACCTAGAGACCACCTTGACATTCGTCTCGTTACAGCAGACGCAATGTCAGCAAGGCGGAGTGATGGCGAAATCCCAACTCCATCCCAGCATTCGTCTCGTTACACTAGACTCAATGTCAACAACGACGTTCCTTCTCAGTCTAGCAGGATGCAGATACAATGTCAACGAAAGACCTCACGGTCAAAATAGGGCAGAACGATGGCGAAATCCCAACTCCATCCCAGCATTCGTCTCGTTACACTAGACGCAATGTCAACAACGACGTTCCTTCTTAGTCCAACAGGATGCAGATGCAACGTCAACGATAGACCTCATGGTCAAAACAAAGCGGAGTGACGGCAAAATCTCAACTCCATCTCAGCATTCGTCTCGCTACAGCAGATGCAATGTCAACAACGACGTTCCTTCTCAGTCCAGCAGGATACAGATGCAACGTCAACGAAAGACCTCACGGTCAAAACAAAGCGGAGTGACGGCAAAATCTCAACTCCATCTCAGCATTCATCTCGCTACTGTAGACGCAATGTCAACAACGGCGTTCCTTCGCAGTCCAGCATGATGCAGATACGACGTCAACAAAAGACCTCACGGTCAAAACAACGGAGCCATGGCGAAGGTACCTAGTTCTAAGTCCCAACGACCACATCTACAGCCTGTAAACCCACAACAGCGTTCCTCCTCATTCCAGCAGGACTCAGACGCCACATCACCAAGCGGAGCCACGGCAAAATCCCTAGTTCCAAACCTCGACGGTTCACCAGCAACTTAGAGACAACCGCGACATTCGTCTCGATACAGCAGGCGCAATACCAGCAAACGAAGCAAAGGCCAAATTCCTAGCTTCAGGGTCTTGACGGCAACTCATATAAAACCTGAAAGACTATCGGAGATCATCCCACACCAGCGCGGAGTGGTCACCACCTCGACGTTCGTCTCGATACAGCAGAAGAAATGTCACTACAGCGTCCTTCCTCCAACAGGATTTGGACACACCAAAACAAACGAAGCGAAGGCCAAATTCCTAGCTTCAGGGTCTTGACAGTAACTCATATAAAACCTGAAAGACTATCGGAGATCATCCCACACCAATGCGGAGTAGTCACCACCTCGACGTTCGTCTCGATACAGCAGACGGGATGTCACCACAGCGTCCTTCCTCCAACAGGATTCGGACACGCCAAAGCAAACGATGCGAAGGCCATACTCCTAGCTTCAGGGTCTTGACTGTGACTCAAATAAAACCTGAAGGGCTATCGGAGATCATCCCACATCAGCACGGAGTGGTCACCACCTCAACGTTCGTCTCGATACAGCAGACAAAATGTCACCACAGCGTTCTTCCTCTAGCAGGATTCAGACGCGAAAATCAAACAAACGGAGCCACGAAAAAATCCCTAGTTCCAAACCTCAACGGTTCACCAGCAACCTAGAGACAACCGCGACATTCGTCTCGATACAGCAGACGCGATACCAGTGAACGAAGCGAAGGCCAAATTCCTAGCTTCAGGGTCTTGACGGCAACTCATATAAAATCTGTAAGACTATCGGAGATCATCCCACACCAGCGCGGAGTGGTTATGACTCATCGGGGCTCTCCAAAATGGCCTAACCTCAAGTAAAAAGAGGCATGGCAAAATTCCTAACGCTTGCTCTTCCGACGGTCAAACTGCCTAGGAGGATTGCTTGAAGACGTCTTGTCCAGCCCCCGAAGGGATCAGAGACACGACAGTCGCAAGGCTACTCGAACAAGCAAGATTGCCTATCGAGGAATACATCAGCCAACGCGACGGTACGATGGACAAAACCCTAGTACCACAAACCCTAACGGACCTTTGTCGTAAAGAGCAGAGGTTAACTGTGACGTTAGGATATCCTTGCGAGAACTTCTCGATTTGTCTTGACTCGTAGGGAAAAGTCTTAGGCAATCGGGATAAGAACCGATTTCCTAAGCACTGGGGCCCTGCAAGTCGGTCCAAAATGGACTCTTGCATACTATTCACGGGCCACACTCTCCAAATTCGAATCTCGACAAGGAGGGAAACAACCGCTTACGAGTCCTCTCGACTTGTAGGAGGGAAAATTCTCTTGTGAGATCCTTACGACTCTCAAGAGAAAACGCGCTTAGGAATCCTCACGATTCCTAAGGAGAAAATACACCTGCGGGATCCTCTCGACTCGTAGGGAGAAAAGTTTTCATGAGACCCTCACGGCTCATGAAGTTGAAAAGTCTTAGGCAGCAGATCTGAACCTGCTTCCTAAGCCATCACTACTCCTCGAAGAATTCAAGACAGAACGCTCTCTATCATGTACAGCCCACACTTGCCAGAGTAACATACCAACAACACAGAAAAGAGAAGAAAGCGACAAGGAGAACATTTTATTCACATTCAGTCGAACGTTCAAGACATATCCATTCATGCATGTGCAAAAGAAGTTTGATGTATGAGATAAACACATAGGAACGAAAGGGCTTGCTATTCATACTTCGGAAAATGCTTACATTGAGGGAAACAGCAAATAAAAAACATAACTGGAATGTTTACAAAGGCACGACATCAAATCCAGGACATAGATTAAGAAACTCAAAAGTAAGGCCATCTAAAATGTGCCAGGCCTTTCGAACCATCCTAGTATGCTTTCTTTCGCGATCACAAGCGTCGGGATCCTCCCTGATGTCCTCCACCCTCCGATAGGCAGCAAGTATTGCTGCCTGTTGAAAAGCCTGATGCAGAAGATCAACGAGATTATCTTGCCTGCTCTTTGAGATTAGGCCCATCAGATACACCGAGTGCACCTTGTCTTCGGCATCATCCAATTCCTTAAGCGGCATGCCGGCATAGAATAGGGGAAGTGCTCCCCAGATTGCTCCTACGATAAGCTTAAGAGAGAGGAACGTCGAGGAAGAAGTCGACCATTGTATGCACCAAAGCGACCAATGATTTTGGCACATTGAGCATTTGTAAACTCCTGGTTTTGAGAACGACCGAGTGAGCGGATGTCTCCGTAAGAGATAATCTCATCAAGATCATACAAATGAGCAGCCATAACGTCTGAAAAAGAAAACCAGTGAGAGTTAGTAGACAGACTGATTAAAAAAACTTATTGAAACAGATACGGGATTTACACAACTCTTGATGTCCCCATGGAGAAAACAAATTCTAATCATGACAACTAACAAATTCGAATTTTCGAGAAAGCCTAAAAAAGGAATCTCATTTAATAAGCGACCCTTCGGGTCAAGGAGTCAAAATCCTCGAGAGCAATGCTCTGCAAACAGGAGTGACACCTGTCAAAGTTAATTATGAGGGGAATTTAAAAATACCCCGAGAATTCTAAACAGCCATGCTCTGTAAAGATAATGGAATAACCCATCAAAATGCTTAAAAGATCTCTTAGGATCTAAGATCTAACAAGGGCAAAGCCCTGTTAAGAAACCCTAAAAAGGTTTTCTTGAAGATCTATGATCTAAGTAGAGCAAAAGGCTCTGATAATGAGTGAAACTCCAGATTATTAATCCCTTTAAAGATTAATCTTTACCTAGAAAAATCTGACAGAGTTTTAACTCTTAACTTTCTTAAAAAGAGATCAATGCTCTGAATAAAAGTTCTCCAAGAAGAAGATGGAAATCATCTAAAGGACCAAAGGTCCTATTTATAGGCATTGAACCGCCTCTTCAGCTTCTGAGTTGATCCAAAGGCTCAGATGTTGCCACCGCCGCACTCACGTGTGAGCCACGTGAGCGCAACGGTGGGGGGCATTTGTTTCCCCCAATCAGAGCAAAGCTCTGTTTTGAAATTCAAAATTCAAAAATTGAAGCAACGCTTCAGATCTAGCGCTAGGTGCGTTGTGCGCCACGTGTCAAACACAGACACGCTGGCGCCAGGTGCGCTGCGCCCTAGGCAGGCACCCCCAATCAGAGCAAAACTCTATTTTAAAATTCAAAATTCAAAAGAATTGAAGCAACGCTTCAGATCCAGCGCTCTGCGCTGCGCACCACGTGTCAAACACGGGTGCGCTAGCGCAGCTGCGCTGTGTCCTGCGCGCACACGTGTCAAACACGGGTGCGCTAGCGCAGTTGCGCTGCGCTGCGCGCCACGTGTCAAACGTAAGTGCGCTAGCGCAAAGTGCGCTGCGCTCTGAGCAGCGCACCACGTGCAAAGTACGGGTGCGCCAGCGCTGGAATTAAAATTTCCCCACCGTTAGATCAAAAGATCTAATAATGATAAATCATTAATCAGAATTAAAATTCTGTTATGGAAAGATTTTCTCGATCTTGTTAAAAACAAGAAGATTGCCTTCTGTAAAACAGAAGCCCTAGGATCAAAGATCCAACGGTGGGGAAATATCCCCAAATCAATCAGAGAAAGATCTCTTTAACTGATTTAACAAATCAACTTGCCCTATATAAAGGCCCCAAGACTTCAAGTCTGAAATAGAGAAACCCCCTGCAAACTTTGAGAAGAACTCAAAGAGAAAGAAAAGCAAGCTTTTGGTGAAAGAAGATCACTTTCTTCAAGGTAAAGAACATGATTCTTGAACACAGAGATGAAATCATCTCATAAAAGAAGAACTATCTTCTAAATAAGATCATAGATCTACAAAAGACCAAGCTCTTTTGATAAAAATGAGATCAGAGATCTTATTGTAAAAACTAAAAAAGAAGTATTCACTTCATTTACAGATCATTGATCTACAGAGACAGTGCCTTTTTATAAATAAGAACTTCTGTTCT
Source organism: Agapanthus africanus (assembly GCA_030015575.1). Taxonomy (NCBI): domain Eukaryota; kingdom Viridiplantae; phylum Streptophyta; class Magnoliopsida; order Asparagales; family Amaryllidaceae; genus Agapanthus; species Agapanthus africanus. The sequence goes on along the minus strand of CM057337.1, from coordinate 646,452,347 downwards.
TGAAGCTTGAGGCAAAGCCTCCTTTAAAGGGAGAACACAAACTTGTTCTCTGATTATAAATTTGATCAAATGCGCTTTGCTCTACTGAAAAGTGCCTTGTACTCATGAACTGCGCTTTTGCGCTTATTGGACAGGCGCTCAGCGCCAAAGCATGCCACGTGTCAATTAAAGACACAGCTTGCGCTTCTGAAACAGCGCACTGCGCCCATGGACTGGCGCTCAGCGCCAAGCGCGCCACGTGTCACTCACTGGTGCGCCATTAAATCAGCGCAAAGCGCTCATAAATTGAAAGCGCAATGCGCTAATAAACCAGCGCTTAGCGCTAAGCGCGACACGTGTCCTTTTCGTGTGCGCTACCCGACAGAAGCGTAATGCGCTCTTTAATTGGCGCAAAGAGCCTGGCGCGCCACATGGCGCACTGTCAGAACACACATTGTTCTGATAAATGCTATGCATTCAATACAAGACAAAAATTGTCAGGATCTGATGCTCTGCATTATTAAAAGGGCCAAGTCCAAATAAAGGCTCAACAGCCCAGAACAATAAAATGTTAAAACATTTTAATCTTATTGGACTTAGCCGAATTCTGGCCATAAGTCCTCAACTTATTGTTAGTCGATGTACAACACCCCACGAGTTGCGGGGAGGCGGAAATATGAAAAACAATTATTTTGTTTGAACTTAACATCGACTAACCGAAGAATCTTTGCTAAACTATAACTAACATATACATAGGAGTTGTTAACTACTATGAGAAGAGATTATACCTAGTGAACCTTATCCTTCGTCTTTTTGTTCTCCACCTCCTCCTCGGCCTCCTCTATGTAATAGACGATCCACCCGAGAGCTTCTACTTCAAGCTTCACCTCTAATCTTGAGGTAACTAGGTTTCTTTAGTTGCTAATCAAAGGCACCTAAGTGATATAGAGAATGGTTATGGATTAATTAGTCTATCTAATCCTTGATCTCAACACATGAGAGGGGAGGATTAGGGTTTGAAGAGAGAGAGCTTGAGGAGAGAGAAGGTGAGCATGAGAATGATATGAGATAATGATCTCTCTTGAATATATGAACCATAATGATTTATCAAATTAATAAATAAAATGATTAATCATCATGCTTCATTAATTCAAGATGTATGATTCATTACATGAATCATTAACCATTTAATGACGCATTAATGACATGGATGAATCACACAAATGAGTCACTAAAGCAATGAATGCTAATGCCACCTAAACCCTCAAGTCACCATACTTCTAGAAGCTTCCCGCCAAATTACGAGAACGCCCCTCCTATCCGTGAAAACACGGAAAAACTTTAGACTGTATAAATCCAATAACCCGATACTAGAATCTGGCTTAAACCAAAGCCGGCTAGTAAAAACTGTCCGAACGTCGTACGTGCGTTTAAACACGTATGCGTCCGAGCCCTTGTCGTAAAACCATACGACCTCTATATCGTTTCGCCTGGAGCAGGGAAACTCTCTGTGTGGGACTCTAAAGACTCGACTACTACGCTGGCAGTGGGTTTAACCACAGACCGCAAGCGGCACTAGCTGTACGTAACGGTCCCCAGGTAGATGTCGATAAGAAGGCCGATGAGAAAACCCATCCGAACTCCTACTGAGCCTGATGTGACAATCTCCGTACAGTCCGGTCTGTTCGTCTAGGACTATCGTATATCGGGCCTAGGGGGGCGGCAAGCGTCAGTCTCCTAAAAGCGGTATAAGTCGTGTCGGAGTGAAGCCCATTACACCTTGAGAAACTACTGGAAAACATACCAGTAAATGTCACTTGCCCTGGCCAGGGACTTTGCGTAATGGCTCTCTGACACAGCGCGATATCAACTCCCAATACCGGGAGAGACGAATCCTGTCTAACCGCCACTGCCTCCAAGTGCTCGGGACTGCACCCAACTGCTACCTGTTTGCACGACTCCTTTAAGCCGTGGTAGGGTAGCAATCTAAGAACAGTGGGACACACTCGAGGCGAAGTAGCAGTGTCAAGTCTGCGGACTATGCTGTACTCATGTCACCTGGGAACTGTTAACTGACGACGGGTATAATACCAACCAACAGTTCCCCGCGAGTCCTGTCCGGTGTACCCGTAACCCAACGAGCACCTGCATACTATTTCCAGTATGACGTACTGATGGCTGTGGGACAGACCATCTTCCCAACTGGGATGAGAAGCGTACACACTAGTCTACTCCGGAGGATCGATGCCCTGTCTCGATAATCCTACGACTAGGGACCTGAAAAAGGATGTGCTTGTAGACTACCCAGCCCCCACTAGTGTGACTGCCATCACAACGCTGGTAGTCAAGCAAGATCCTAAGGGCTCTATCAATACGTACACACATATTAAGATAGATAAAACTGTAAGTCCACGTTGCCCACCCCGGTGCTTACGGGGAGGCGGAAAACGGAATAAAAATCGAATTTTTATGAGCTCAGGCAACATGGACTTGACTATGAAGGATCTTTGCTAAACAAAAACAAGCTAAAGTTAACTGGAAACTAGCTAAGTGCTAGAAAGGTTATACCTTGGGCTTTATGTCCTTCTCTCCTTGCACCTTGGAGTGGTGGAAGGAGGTCACCTTTGTCGTCTTCTCACGTCGAAGAAAGATCCACCCGAAAGCCTTAACCTTTGGCTTCAACTCCAAGCTAGAAGTAACTAGGGTGCAAGAAGTGCTAATCCTTGAACCCTAGATGAGAGTAGAGATTATCAAGAGAGGGTTTTTCTCAAGCTCAAGTGTTTCTCAACACATGAGAGGGAAGAGCTTGAGGAAGAGGAAGAACAAGAGAGAGAATGTGAAAAAATAGAATGAGAGAATAATATGAAGCATTCTCTCATATAAGTGAATTATTGTAATTAGATAATTAGTGAGATAATTGTCATGGCTAAATCAAGACATGACCATTATCATCTCATTTTTAATGCAAATTGCAAGGATCAAAGAGCATCTTCCAAATGAAATGATGATGGTCAAAGTGTCAACAAGGTCAACAAGTCAAGATGGGTCAAATGGTCAACAACCATAACCATGCACAATTATTAAACTAATATCAATTAACAATAATACACACATAAGCATTAGGGTTAATAAAATGACAATAGTCATTAACCCTAATCAAAGTCCTCTCCCTCTGTCTCAAGCAACTGTGCATACGCACCCGTATTCGTGATCCGAGGAACACGAATACAATGAGAAAAAGCCAATCCCAAATCATATACTAGGATCCGGCTTAAACCAAAGCCCGCTAGTATAAGCTGTCCGGACAGCAAACGTGCACAAGTGCACGGATGTGAACGAACCCTGTCGCAAAACCATGCGACCTCTACTCATTTTGCCTAAAGGCGAATAGCTCTCTGTGTGGGACTCTAAAGACTCGACACTACGCTGGCAGTGGGTTTAACCACAGACCGCAAGCGGCACTAGCTGTACGTAACGGTCCCCAGGTAGATGTCGATAAGAAGACTGACGAGGTGAACCCTATCTGAACTCCTACTGAGCCTGTATGTGACAATCTCCGTACAGTCCGGTCTGTTCGTCTGATACATCGCATGGCGGGCCTAGGGGGGCGGTGAACGTCAGTCCCCTAATAGCGGTACAAGTCGTGTCGGAGTGTAGCCCAGAACACCCTGAGATAACACTGGAAACCTACTAGTATATCTCGCTTGCCCTGGCCAGGGACTACTCGTGTAATGGCTCTCCTGGACACAGCGCGATGTCAACCCCCAATACCGGGAGAGACGAATCCTGTCTAACCGTCACTACCTCCAAGTGCTTCGGGACTGCACCCAAAAACTACCTGTTTGCACGACTCCTTTGAGCCGTGGTAGGGTAGTAATCAAAGTGCAGTGGGAACACACTCGAGGCGAAGTGACAGTGTCAAGTCAACGGACTAAGCTGTACTCATGTCACCTGGGAACTGATAACTGACGATAGGTATAATACCAACCAACAGTTCCCGACGAGTCCTGTCCGGTGTACTCGTAACCTAACGAGCACCCGCATACTATCTCAAGTACGACGTACTGACGGCTGTGGGACAGACCGTCTCCCACGCTGGGATGAGAAGCGCATACGCTAGTCTACTCCGGAGTATCGATGCCCTGTCTCGATAGTCCAACGACTAGAGACCTGTATAAGGATGTGCTTATAGATCACCCAGCTCCCACGAGTGTGAGCGCCATCACAACGCTGGTAATCAAGCAAAGATCCTAAGGGCTCTACTAATATGTATATCAGCGATATGCTAAAAGAAACACATGCACATATTAAAGCAGAGACAAACCAAGTAGCATACTACCATCTCGAGCAAGATTGTATATACAACTGTGAATATCCCAAGCTTCCATCAAGTAATATACAAACTAGTATGATACAGTAATGGCCTCTAGGGCATATACACTAACAATCTCCCACTTGCACTAAGGCCATGTACTGGCGTATCGAAGACCTATCATCTCGATCAGCCGCTCAAACTGAGTCTGGGGTAGGGCCTTCGTGAGTGGATCTGCAGTGTTGTTCTCCGTATTTACTCTCTTCACCTCGATCTCCTGGCGATCTATGATCTCCCTGATCAGGTGGTACCGCCTCAAAATGTGCCTGGACTTCTGATGGGACCTGGGTTCCTTCGCTAAAGCTATAGCTCCGTTGTTGTCGCAATACAGCGGTATTGGATCAACAATGGTAGGAACCACCTGAAGCTCCGTGAGGAACTTCTTCATCCAGACAGCTTCTTTTGCGGCATCGCAAGCAGCTATGTACTCCGCTTCCATAGTTGAGTCAGCAACGGTCTCCTGCTTGGAACTCTTCCAGCAAACCGCCCCTCCATTGAGGGTAAAGACATAACCCGACATGGACTTGGAGTCATCCTTGTCACTATGGAAGCTGGAGTCAGCAAAAGCCTCGAGCTGGAGGTCTTTTCCGCCATACACCAAGAACATCTCCTTAGTCCTTTTCAGGTACTTGAGAATGTTCTTTACCGCTATCCAGTGTTTCTCCCCTGGGTTTGACTGATACCGGCTTACAACGCTCAATGCGTATGCTACATCTGGTCTGGTACACAACATCGCATACATTATAGAGCCTACCGCAGAAGCGTAGGGTATAATCGACATGCGATCCCTCTCCAAATCAGTCTTGGGAGACATCTCTTTGGAGAGGGTGATCCCGTGACAAGCCGGTAGATTACCGCGCTTGGAATCTTCTATACTGAATCTTTTCAGTACGGTGTCGATGTACCTTGACTGTGAAAGTCCTAACATCCTCTTAGATCTATCACGATAGATCTGGATCCCCAGAATGTAGTTGGCATCGCCCAGGTCCTTCATGGAGAACCTATGCGACAAGAATCCTTTGACTGACTGTAGCATAGGAATATCATTTCCTATTAGGAGAATGTCATCCACGTACAAGACGAGGAAAACTACAGTTCTCCCTACAATCTTACTGTAAATGCATGGTTCATCTGGGTTTTTGATAAAGTCGAATTCTTTGACAGTATCATCAAAGCAGATGTTCCAACTCCGCGATGCCTGCTTAAGTCCATAGATGGACTTTAGCAACTTGCACACTCTACCGCTGCTCCCACTCTGATTGAATCCCTCCGGCTGATCCATATAGACGCACTCTTCCAAATTTCCATTTAGGAAAGCCGTCTTTACGTCCATCTGCCAGATTTCATAATCGTGGAAGGCGGCAATGGCAAGAAGGATCCGAATGGATTTCAGCATAGCCACTGGAGAAAAGGTCTCGTCATAGTCCAAGCCAGGTCTTTGACGAAAACCCTTTGCAACAAGTCTAGCTTTATAGGTCTCAACCTGTCCATCTACACCAATCTTCTTTCTGAAGATCCATTTGCAGCCTACGGGTTTTACCCCTTCTGGAGCAAAGTCCAAAGTCCAAACTTTGTTGGTGTACATGGACTCCATCTCGGCCCGCATTGCATCCAGCCATTTTACCGAGTCGCCGCTCTGGATGGCTTGCTGGAAGCTAGTAGGCTCACCATAATCCATGGTGCAATCCTCTCTATCCCCGTCTATGAGAAAACCGTAGTATCTCTCGGGCGGATGAGACTGCCTACTACTCCTGCGGAGTGGCGCTGGGATGTCCGGTTCTCTTGAAACTTTTGGTTCTTCCAAGCTTTCAGTAATAGCTTGTGGTTCTGGAATTTCTTCCAGTTCTATTGCGCTCCCACTTATCTGATTTTCTAAAAATTCAGTTTCCAAGAAGTGGGCATGCTGAGAAACAAAAACCTTCTGTTCCTCTGCGGAATAGAAAAGATACCCCCTGGAGTTCTTTGGGTATCCCACAAACTTACACAGTACTGAACGTGCCTCGAGCTTGTCCGCATGCTGCTTTTTTACAAAAGCTGGACATCCCCATGTCTTAAGGTACTTGAGACAGGGTTTCTTCCCACACCACATCTGATATGGGGTGGTAGGCACAGTCTTGGTTGGAGCCTTGTTCAAGAGATATGCAGCTGTTTCTAGCGCATACCCCCAGAAGGATCGCGGCAACTCAGCCTTACTCATCATGGAACGAACCATATCCAATAGGGTTCGATTCCGCCTTTCCGATACACCGTTGTGTTGTGGAGTGTATGGAGGAGTAAGCTGAGAGAGAATTCCATTCTCTTTTAAGTAGCCCAGAAACTCGGCACTCAAGTATTCACCACCTCGATCAGATCTCAGTGTCTTGATACTTTTGCCTGTTTGTTTTTCAACTTCATTCTTGTATTCTTGAAATTTCTCAAAGGCCTCGGATTTGTGCTTCATCAAGAAGACGTGCCCATACCTAGAGAAATCATCTGTGAAAGTAATGAAGTATGAATAACCATTTCGTGCATGTGTAGACATTGGACCACACACATCACTGTGTATGAGTCCCAAGAGCTCGCTTGCTCTTTCTCCGTGTCCAGTGAACGGAGTCTTTGTCATCTTTCCCATGAGACAAGATTCACAAGTGGCATAAGACTGATACTCAAACGGATTCAAGTATCCCTCTTTATGTAACTTTGTTAACCGTGTCTCATTAATGTGACCCAGTCTACAATGCCATAAGAAAGCCTGATTTGTTTCCGGAGACTTTCTTTTAAGTGTGTTCTGGACACTGAAGATCTGAGCTTGATTCAATACGTATATACCGTTTTGTAATGTACCTGACCCAATCAGAACTTGATTTAGGTGGATGTTAACTACATCGCTTACAAAAGTAAAATCATATCCTTCCTTAGAAATTAAGGATACAGATATGATATTACAAGTCGCACCTGGTACATAAAAACAGTTACGCAGAATCAATATCTGCCCAGTTGTCAGTCCTAGATGATATTCCCCTACGGATTCAGCATACATGCTCATTCCGTTAGCAACCCTGAGAGTCATATCACCTTTCCTGATAACCCTACGGTTTCTCAGAGCCTGTAACGAATTACAGATATGAGATCCTGATCCGGTATCCAATATCCAGGAAGTAGGGTTAACTGACATACAGTTCTCTATCACAAACACACCCGAAGCCGAAGCCACAACATGCTTCGAATTCTGGCTACTGGCTTTACAAGCCCTGCAATCCTTCTGCCCATGTTCATTCCCGTAACAATAGGAACATCCTTCTTTTACTACATCTATTCCTGAAACTTCTGCCCTTCCCTTTCTTTCTACTCCCCTAGTTTCCTTTAGGGTAGTAGGTAGAGACTGTTGAACTGAGTCAGCATCTGACCCGTTCTTCAACGTGGTCTTCAGGTCCGAGAGCTCAAAAGAGCTGGTCTCTGTAAGGACGTTGCCCCCTACAGATGACCCGATAGCCAACCTAGCTGGAAGCAATTCGTTCGAGGTCTCATATCTTGCGATACGAGATTGCTCTCCATATAAAACTTTGTTATGGAGGAAGATAGAAGCTGAGTCCATCTTCTCGTGCTGCCTTTGGTATATACCATCAACTGAGGCTAACACGAGGCACTTGGCTTTCGCACAGTCTTCTTCCGATGTCCTACGAATATCAATATCCGTGACAGGGGAAACTGGACCTGAGACGGCAGGGGTTGGATCAGTCAAGAGGTGTCCCAGCTTGTCCTGGGCAATGGACATCTGGACAGACCTTTGCCAGACATAACAGTCAGATTCAGTCATTTTATTATCTAGATGCAACCTAGGTGCGGTCATTTGGGTCGCTGCAATTAAGAGAGAGAGAAGAAAACACTTAGCATGATGCTCTTGCAAGTTTAGATTGGTTTTTAATTTATCTAAACAGGATGGCTCCCACTGTCTCTCGAATCCCTTCTCAAACCGTAAAGAAAAGATTAGTCAGGATCAATCTCACCGTACAATACTTGCTTAACCGTTCAGCCAGGCCAGTGTCGGTACTTCGAGGGAGGTTTTCCAACGCTTTCGCGAAGTTCCTTAATTAAGTAACCTCTTTTCCCTGTGGGCGTAGCCCCGCTAACACCTTTCTAGACACCTACTAGGTTTATAGCATTGATCGTTAAGTGAGAGTTTTCCCGAGGAGTAGCATATACTCACAGTAGGATCGGGATCCAAATATCATCGCGTGATAAAACCGAAGGAATCCTACCAGAATTATCACACTCCAAATGGTATGCTGCGCTAGCAAGTTTCAGTACTTATGAAACTCCGGATGTGGATTTTTGCCACATGCTCTTATGACCTTGACGAAGGTCAACAAATCATAAGTCACATGTCAAGTTCTACCCGTCATTATCCAGGTTAATTTGAACCCACCCGTACATACCCTTGACGAAGGTCAACAAGGTAGTACGACTGTCCCAAACCAACGCATCTATCTATGCTACATATGAACACCCAACAGCTACCAATCACTATGCCTTGACGAAGGTCAACAAACATAGCTTGAATACTATTGAATATCCATACGAAACGACGGAGGGCTACGAATGGTTTTGGCGAAACCGTGAACGTAGTGAACTTGATATAATTGATGGAACGAGATAGCTTTTAAAAGGAGTGGTTCAAGCTCCGCGTTTAAAAGTTTAGTTTTGAAAAGAACCGAGTGGTTTTCAAAGTGTTCCAATCGACTTTTACTTGGTTTATTTTCTTGCATTAGTTCTTTTAATGCGTCCCATCATTTAATCCTACCATTGCAGAAAACAACCAAAATATGACGTACGCTTATGCCATTCGCATTCGCCACGGGGCCCCGTCATCACCCGTTAGGTTACTTAACTAACGACAGAGCGGAGGCTGGGCTAGCACGGCTGTAAAACATAAGCAACGCCTAAATAGTTATCATATATAAATATATAGCAATGATAGACATTACAGATCACAGATGAATACATTGGATATACTAGGAATCCGCAATCCGTTCGAGCCTGCAACGAAAAGCGGATTACACGGTCGCGGTGAATAGCCAATACCCCACCCAAGACCCCTACGGGTGCGGCAAACTACCCGCCAAGTACCCGAAGCGAAGCAACCTCCCTCACCACCGTGAGTAGGCCACTCGACACTTCGAGATATCCGGTAGTTTGTGCACCCCCTCCATGGGTCTATCCTAGGAGCAAAAACAGTAAAAAGATTTATACAATGACGGCTACAACCCCGACCCGGTTGTGCGGCCAAACAAATAATAATATTACATCAATTTACATGTTACAATGAATGAAAGAAAAAGCAACACTCATCTCACATCCACCCCGGCTATTCATCCGCGACAATCCAACCCATTCATATACACATACCATCATCAATCACAGATCACAGATATGTATAACCCCGACTAATCGACATATAGCGATTAGCCGCCGTTCAATACATATAAACATCACAGATATAACCTTTTAGTCAAAGTGTATTGAAGTTCGGAAAAAAAATACGGATTTATAGGCCCCCAAAAACAAATTTCTATTCTGGAAAACCTGGGCACATATAAACCATCTTAAAAATCCCAAAACCATGTCATAAGAAAACTGCACCAAACTCGACTCAGTGAAGAGTCAAAATGGCGGCGGTTCCGTGGCAATAGCTTGCTATTGCCGCTGAACCGCGGCGGTTTAGACGAATCACTGGACCGGGTTTGCTGTGTTTCTTAAGAAAACCCTGAGATGATTTTTGGAGTATGACAAATTTTATTTTGAACAGAAAAAATTTTAACAGAAAACTAGGGTTTTGATATTTTGGTTTTTTCGATTTTTCCGATTCGAACATCGATACACTCTACTACCTAGCTAGTTTATGTTTAGTTAGGCTCTGATACCACTGTAAGTCCACGTTGCCCACCCCGGTGATTGCGGGGAGGCGGAAAACGGAATAAAAATCGAATTTTTATGAGCTTAGGCAACATGGACTTGACTATGAAGGATCTTTGCTAAACAAAAACAAGCTAAAGCTAACTAGAAACTAGCTAAGTGCTAGAAAGGTTATACCTTGGGCTTTATGTCCTTCTCTCCTTGCTCCTTAGAGTGGTGGAAGGAGGTCACCTTTGTCGTCTTCTCACGTCGAAGAAAGATCCACCCGAAAGCCTCAACCTTTGGCTTCAACTCCAAGCTAGAAGTAACTAGGGTGCAAGAAGTGCTAATCCTTGAACCCTAGATGAGAGTAGAGATTATCAAGAGAGGGTTTTTCTCAAGCTCAAGTGTTTCTCAACACATGAGAGGGAAGAGCTTGAGGAAGAGGAAGAACAAGAGAGAGAATGTGAAAAAATAGAATGAGAGAATAATATGAAGCATTCTCTCATATAAGTGAATTATTGTAATTAGATAATTAGTGAGATAATTGTCATGGCTAAATCAAGACATGACCATTATCATCTCATTTTTAATGCAAATTGCAAGGATCAAAGAGCATCTTCCAAATGAAATGATGATGGTCAAAGTGTCAACAAGATCAACAAGTCAAGATGGGTCAAATGGTCAACAACCATAACCATGCACAATTATTAAACTAATATCAATTAACAATAATACACACATAAGCATTAGGGTTAATAAAATGACAATAGTCATTAACCCTAATCAAAGTCCTCTCCCTCTGTCTCAAGCAACTGTGCATACGCACCCGTATTCATGATCCGAGGAACACGAATACAATGAGAAAAAGCCAATCCCAAATCATATACTAGGATCCGGCTTAAACCAAAGCCCGCTAGTATAAGCTGTCCGGACAGCAAACGTGCACAAGTGCACGGATGTGAACGAACCCTGTCGCAAAACCATGCGACCTCTACTCATTTTGCCTAAAAGCGAATAGCTCTCTGTGTGGGACTCTAAAGACTCGACACTACGCTGGCAGTGGGTTTAACCACAGACCGCAAGCGGCACTAGCAGTACGTAACGGTCCCCAGGTAGATGTCGATAAGAAGACTGACGAGGTGAACCCCATCTGAATTCCTACTGAGCCTGTATGTGACAATCTCCGTACAGTCCGGTCTGTTCGTCTAATACATCGCATGGCGGGCCTAGGGGGCGGTGAACGTCAGTCCCTTAATAGCGGTATAAGTCGTGTCGGAGTGTAGCCCAGAACACCCTGAGATAACACTGGAAACCTACCAGTATATCTCGCTTGCCCTGGCCAGGGACTACTCGTGTAATGGCTCTCCTGGAAACAGCGCGATGTCAACCCCCAATACCGGGAGAGACGAATCCTGTCTAACCGTCACTGCCTCCAAGTGCTTCGGGACTGCACCCAAAAACTACCTGTTTGGAAGACTCCTTTGAGCCGTGGTAGGGTAGTAATCAAAGTGCAGTGGGAACACACTCGAGGCGAAGTGACAGTGTCAAGTCAACGGACTAAGCTGTACTCATGTCACCTGGGAACTGATAACTGACGATAGGTATAATACCAACCAACAGTTCCCGACGAGTCCTGTCCAGTGTACTCGTAACCTAACGAGCACCCGCATACTATCTCAAATATGACGTACTGACGGCTGTGGGACAGACCGTCTCCCACGCTGGGATGAGAAGCGCATACGCTAGTCTACTCCGGAGTATCGATGCCCTGTCTCGATAGTTGATTGTAATGATTTTTCGTGTTGTGTAGTATTTGGAAAATTGTATAGAAATTCACAACCAAAAATTATTTGACCGCAATCAACTACAGTGTCGGATGTAGATTGTAAGTGAGTGCGGATCGTCCACAGGGACAGTGTAATAGTTCGTGTTTCAAATTAGATGAGTCGAAACATTAAAGAAAACAAAACAAAACAATTCATGATTTGTAATTGCAATTCAAGAAAGAGAAAAATCTAGATCTAAGAAAGCATTAAAAGATAGAATCAAGAATTGATAGTTTGTTGATTTTTCCAACCAAATATCAAGAATCGAAATGCGGCTCGTAGGAATCGATCGGATCTATAGATGTGATGTAATCTTACAATTACTCATTCTTATCCTTCGATGAATTGATACTAGATCGATGATAATCGATCAAGAATTAGGGATTTCTTATGAAACTAGGGTTTCATCTTATCCCTTGTTCTTTCGTCGATATCATTCATATTCTAGCCTCTAGTAAATTCAAGAAACGATCGTAGAACCCTAATTTCGAGCGATCACAATCAAGAAAGCATCGCAACGAAACTAGGTCATCGATTCTTGAATTTGCTAGGGTTTACAAAACTCATAGGACTCAAGAATCGTTTAAAGATTTGTTACATCATCATTCTATTGATCGTCTCGACTCCTTAATGAGCGGAGTTTTACTCAAACATCACAACAAGATTCGCAATCACACATTGAGATCGAATCATGATGCAAGAATTAAAAGAAAGCAAGATTAAAGAATTTCACCTTTTATTTATATCAACGATTTCATTACATTCGCTCAAGAACTACAAGAGGAAGAACTCGATCGTCGATTTGGCTTCGCTCGTCTCCGTGGGTCGCGGATCGGCTTGGATCACTTGCCCGATTGAAGATCGGCTCGGCTCCTAAAAGGTTGAAGGCTTCTTGCTTGATTGATACTCGGGATCTTGAATTTGGAGTGGAATTAGGGTTAGGGTTTCGCACAAGCCTTGTCACTAGACTTGTGGAAGAAGATGAAGAAAGAGGTAAAGATTAAGGAACTAATGATTGATTAAAGATTGAACCCCCAACCCTTAGATCTAGGCTCCTATTTATAGATCTCAAAACCCTAGATCAAGGATTTAAGTTTCCCTCCAAAAGTTTGTTGAGGAGATTTGAATTTCCCTCCAAAAGTTAGTTAGAGGAGAAGCTTCTAGATGTGATTAGTTAGGAGGGAGCTTCTAGAAGAGGTTAGTTAGGAGCTTAATTAGGATTAGCTTTGCTTAATGATCTTTGCTGATCTGGCAGTAGCTTCGCGAGAATTCTGGAATTTGACATATCTTTCTGAGCTGTGGCCACTGAGATAAGAATAACGCACTAAAAATGGCATGATGATCTGACTAAACCGCCGCGGAACCGCCGCGCAAGCCGGCTCCCGCCGCGGTTCCGCGGCTCTTTTGGGGCTTCATGGCTTGGAATTTCTTGTACTGTTTTGGGCTGAATTGTGGGCCTTTATTTGATATGTTGATTTTTATATTTCCTTTTGGATTGCTACCAGATCTGAAATCATTGAGTTGGCGTATTTTTGATCAGCTATTTTGGCTTTGCTCCTGCAATTTCCTGCACAAATCTCGATACAAGTGTTGCGCAAATACAGAGATGATGCGATGCCATGAAATGCGGTCAATTTCCCTTAAAGTGCCGGTTTAAAAGTCTAACACATGAAATCTGATATTTAACGACTGATTTGCTAATATGTGAAATATGAATGCCGAACACTTCTATTTGAGTGCAAATGATAGGGAAATTGCCGTGTTAAAAATACATTATTTTCGACTGATCAAATTCCCCCAAACTTATTTTCGATCGTCTCGAGCGAATATTTTATTAAAAAGAGAAGGAGAAAATAAAGAAAGAGAAAAACTAACTAGCACACTTTCGTAGGCAACACGATTGCACTGAGCACGTGCAACAAGCCTTTAAACCTCTAGGTGTCCCTAGTAGGATGAGTGTTGTCTCCTGAGGGTTTTCAGCGGATTGCACCCACAAAATCCAATAATAAAAGGAAGATCATGAATATTACATTTAAAGAAAAGAATTGTAAAAGAAAAAGCCTTGAAAATTAGGGTTTCCAACTAAGCTAGCTTTTCGGTTGTCATGAGCCCTATCTTAATGGTCATGAAAAAATGTCAGAAATCACGTCCTCCCTCAATAAAACATCGTCTTATTTTTCATTCCTATCTTTCTTCCAAAACATCGATCATATCACCCTGCGTGTGTGTAAAGGACATCCCTACACCCGGAGAATTCAATTCAAGCTATCATACTCTTACCCATCAGCCTCAGTACTTTTTAATTAACGAATATTTAGATGAGATTGCTTACACACTTTCATGCGGCCGTTAATACTTCTTGAGGGACTAACCGACCGATTACTCATATGCTTGCTTATTTGGTGTATTTTCCTCGTCTTGCACCACCTCAGGCGTAGCAGTGACTCCCAGACCAGTTGGCCTTAGGGCACTAGGTGAAGAGGCACCCTCGCTATATATTTTTTTATTGCCCTTGGTGATAACAAAACCAGTGTCCATTTTTCTCACCACTTTATATTTTCTTCATTTTTTTTTATTTCCTTCATACTTTTGGCTTTAAGACAAGAGCATTTCAAGGTATCCTCTACTATCTCAGGCTTTAAGACGTGTGTAAGTGCGAATAACAGGGTATCAACGTTCAAAATGTTTGGATTCCAGAATAGAAACTATTTTTCAGACTTATTTTTATCCTCAGATTAGTGACGTCTTTCATCTTACTAACCCTTGGGACAACGGCTCATAACTACTTATTACTAGTTCGTAAAAGAAAACTTCTAATTTTCTTAGTTTTCTTAAATTTTTCTAATCTCATGGATGTAATTTTTCACTATCTAAACTTTTATTATCTTATTTATGTACAAAAAATATTTTTATCTTTTTGAAAATTTTTAAATTTTTATAGGTTTTGAAAAATGTTTTGTGCTTATGCAAATGATATGCAAATGATGCGAAAATAAGCACAAACCTCCCCCAAACTTGTTTTCAACAGTGTCCTCACTGTTGCCTTCTGCTAAATCTAAAAAACCTGTAAGCTTGGGAGGAATTTATTAGTCGGGGCAAAATATTTAAGTGAAGAACTTCCCCAAACTTATTTTTGGCTCAAAATTTTGTAAAATTCTCTTTTCGAGAGCCTGAAAAAATGCCCCCCCAAACTTGAGTTATGCAATGTTAATCTTTGAAAATCACATGAGGGGGTCAAAAATCCGTGGTCGATGCCAAGCTTTGCAAAGACCGAATGTTAACACCAACCATTCAAAAATTTTATCAATGCAGTGCTCTGGTTGGTGAAAGAAGAAGTGTGGAAAGGGAAAGGGGTGGAAAAGAATGTGTGTGCGTCTCATCTTGGAGTTACGATGCAGTGAATGTGATGGATTATTCGCATTCTTTTTACAGTTCAGAAGAAGGGGTGGAGGTTCAATTTCAGTGATTGGAAGATGATTCATCTCAACACCCGTGTCACTCAAAAATGCGAGTTCATCAGCGAAGATCTCCTCAAAAGTTCCATCTATACTCCGATGAATAATATCATCACAAAGTGCGGGGTGATCTTCAGACTCTAAAAGCAGTTCATAATCAGTGTTAGTTGTTGACCCGGACATCTCGGTGGAAGAGTCCGTATGTGTATGATACATAGTTGGGTCAAACAACAACGTATGAAAAGAGTCAAGATCAGTATAAAGAGGATCATCAAATTCGCAGCTGTCGACATCTATTAAGTCGACAGAACAGACCTGAGCAGTAGGTTCGGAGGGTACACTTCCCAACTTGTAAATGTTTAGTTCTATTGACCTATTCCCGAAAAATAGGGTCATAGAACCGTTACGACAGTTGATAATAGCATTGGAAGTGGCCAAAAAGGGGCGACCTAAAATCACCGGAATTTGATTCCGTGGGTTCGCTACAGGCTGTGTATCAATTACAATAAAATCTACTGGGAATATAAATTCTCCGATTTTTATTAACACATCCTCCAGTTCACCCCTAGGTTTGGTGATTGATCGGTCAGCCATCTGGAGAGTGCAATGGGTTGGCTTCAACTCTCCGATACCTAGTTGCTCATAGACTGAGTAAGGAAGCAAGTTAACACTAGCGCCAAGGTCTAGTAGAGCACGGTTAATGTGTTTTTCCCCAATAGAAATGGAAATAGTAGGATATCCAGGATCCTTACGTTTCCTCGGTAATTGTTGGGGGAAAGCCGTGTCTATTGTTTTTTCCATGAAAATCTTCTTGGGCGCTTGAGTCTTCCTCTTCCTAGTGCACAAGTTCTTAAGAGTTTTCGCATAGGACGGAACTTGTTGGATGGCATCTAGGAGAGGGATGTTGATGTTAACTTGCTTAAAAATGTTCATAATCTTCTCCATATGTAGACTCGGTGTGTTAGCCCTTAACTGATTAGGATAAGGTGCTTTAGCAATAAGTGCTGGGTCCATCATAGGAGAAGGAAGTGTGTGTGGAACCGATCCCAGAATAGAAGTGGGGATCGTCCGTGGAGGAGTAGAAGAGGTGGGCTGAAGTGGCGAGCCTTTTGGGAAACGAAGAATAGGCTCGGAAGAAGGTGGTGGGGTAGAAGAACTGGGGTCAGAATTAGAAGTGTGCGTGTGAGGAAAGGTCTCAGCCGGGGTGTTATTGATTGATTTATCAGTATCATCAAACTCTTCCCCAACGTGAGTGTCAAGCATTCTTCCAGACCTCAACGTGATTGCATCCACATGATGTGAATAGCCAGGATTGGGTAAAGGTTGAGCTGGAAGTTTCCCTTTCTCTCTTGCACTCATTTCAGCTTTTAGTTGTGCAATTTGTTCTTCCATCGATTTGATATTCTCATTTTGAGAGATAATGATCTTCATCACATTCTCGACGGAAGATTGCAAACTTGCCGTCCCTTGGATGGATTGTTTCATGAAAGTATCCAAGGTTTGTGCTAGTGCAGAGGTATTATCTGTACCGGTCAATTGCAAAAAGTTTTCATGTGGTGCAAAAGTGTTGGCCGGATTTTGGAAGTTTTGTGCTTGGAAGGGGTGCTGACTCAATTGAATTGGTGGATGCTGTTGTGGTGGAGGGACCTTTGGAAATTGTTTTGGGTTGGAACCGTGTTTTGAGATTGTGATTGGTTCCAAGCAAAGTTAGGGTGATTCCTCCAACCCTGATTATATGTGGAAGAAGATGGGTCGTTTCTAGGTCTTTGAAATGCGGCATTGGTATGCTCATGACCTTGAAACGGAGAATTCAATGGACATTCTTCCGTGAGATGTGATGGATCAGAACAGCATCCACATACAGTTTTGGAGAGTGACATTTGACTTAGGGCGGCGGCTAAAAATTTGTTTTCCATAGCGTCAAATTTCTTGTGTAAAGCTGAAATTTCAGCTCTAATTCCTATGGAAATATCATTGCCATCCCTAGACGATTGACTCACACCCTCCCACTGTAAAGATTTTTCAGCGAAATCTTCTAGAAAGTTCCATGCTTCCCCATCAACTTTGGTCATAAAGTTGACTTGACACATGGATTCAAGGGTCTGTCTTGTGTTAGGATTAATGCCCTCATAAATGATTCGGCACAGTTCCCATCTCGGGATGCTGTGATGTGGACATTGGACTAACAGATCCTTGAAACGTTCAAGACATTTTGAAAATGTTTCATTTGGAAGCTGGGTGAATTGATAGATTTCGCTTCGGACTCGAGCTTTCTTTTGATGTGGGTAGAATTTCTTAAGGAATGCTTTGACGAATTCGTCCCAATTTGAAATGGAATGTGCGGTAGTGTTATATAGCCACTTCTCGGCTAAATCGCACAAAGTGAATGGGAGAAGACGGAGACGGAAAGCATCCACAGAAAGCTGTGAGGTACCCATCATTGCGCATACATTTTCAAATTTCGTGATAAACACGTATGCGTCCTCAGACTCGAGACCGTGAAATTTTGGTAGAAGGTTGATAAATTGGGGTTTAATCTGAAAATTTTCCCCGTTGGCTGGTGGAATGGATAGACAGGTGGAAAGTGGGCCTCGTGTAGGATAACACCTCTCTTGGAGAGAGATGCGAGGTGGATTCTGTGCACCAACGGACGGCGGCAGGGTAGTGGAAAAGAAGTTCGATGGAGACGGATCCATCGATGTGGGTGTGGTGGTGGGTAAAAGAAAGGGTAAATGTAGAAATACCGACTTTAGGGTCGATCGGAAGGACGCGGACTAACAGGCACTAGAATCCCGTTGTCCAGCCTATCTTGCACTAAAAAGGGTTAGTACAAGTGGCAGCGTGAATTTATAATTAGGGGAAATGAAGTGAATGCGGTGTTTGTTTTGAAAATTGATACGGATTTTTGAAAAAATGATGCAACACAACAAATGCAACAAGCAAAAACCCTAAAATCTAGTGGTCACCTAGGTCCGGCTCTAGACCGCTCCTAACTGCCAAAAGACAAGTCGTAGGATAGAATCCTCCACTGCCTCTTTGTCCCCCTGTGGCCGGATAAGTGCCAGGTAAGTGGGAAGGTACTCCACTACGTAAGTAGTGGGCCTAATTAAAAACCACTAGCCTTAGACACACTCGCTTTAGACACCACAAGAAAACGCGGATAAGCAATGAATTACCCACGGCCTTCTCTTGTTCTAATTGAGCGCGACGGTCCTTAGAGTCATCTCTAGATTTCTTTTAATTAATGAGGGTAAATGCGGATGCAAGTTTGTGATTTTCGGGGCTTAGGAAGGGTAATGAACTCCCCACCTAATCTGGATTTGGTCGTGCCCCTTAATTTCCGTATTAATTATGTAAACAACCAAGAATCAAAAACACGCACAAATTTATTTTGCTTTTGCGGTGCAGCGATTATTTGCAAAGAAAGCTGCACAAAATGTTAGTTGGAGCTAAAAAAGAGGAGAGAGGAGAAGGTAAGAAACTTACAGAGAAAGTTTGGTGCAGAGATGAGTTAGAGTTGCCGCGGAACCGCCGCAGGAGAGGGGGTTTTGCCGCGGAAACGCGGTTGGGGAAAGGGATCACTGCACAGAAATTTAGGAGAATGCTTCTGTTGCTCCCCTTAGCTCTCTGGAATGCTCAGAAAATTTTTATCTAAGCTCCAATGATTCCAGAATTCCTCGCAATCAAATCACAACACACGTATTAGAGTTTGTGCGAGTTTAGATCACAAAATTTAGATGGAATAAAATTTTCAACTCAAATTTCAAAATACGAACAATTAGCGCACTGTCCCCGGCAACGGCGCCATTTGATTGTAATGATTTTTCGTGTTGTGTAGTATTTGGAAAATTGTATAGAAATTCACAACCAAAAATTATTTGACCGCAATCAACCACGGTGTCGAATGTAGATTGTAAGTGAGTGCGGATCGTCCACAGGGACAGTGTAATAGTTCGTGTTTCAAATTAGATGAGTCGAAACATTAAAGAAAACAAAACAAAACAATTCATGATTTGTAATTGCAATTCAAGAAAGAGAAAAATCTAGATCTAAGAAAGCATTAAAAGATAGAATCAAGAATTGATAGTTTGTTGATTTTTCCAACCAAATATCAAGAATCGAAATGCGGCTCGTAGGAATCGATCGGATCTATAGATGTGATGTAATCTTACAATTACTCATTCTTATCCTTCGATGAATTGATACTAGATCGATGATAATCGATCAAGAATTAGGGATTTCTTATGAAACTAGGGTTTCATCTTATCCCTTGTTCTTTCGTCGATATCATTCATATTCTAGCCTCTAGTAAATTCAAGAAACGATCGTAGAACCCTAATTTCGAGCGATCACAATCAAGAAAGCATCGCAACGAAACTAGGTCATCGATTCTTGAATTTGCTAGGGTTTACAAAACTCGTAGGACTCAAGAATCGTTTAAAGATTTGTTACATCATCATTCTATTGATCGTCTCGACTCCTTAACGAGCGGAGTTTTACTCAAACATCACAACAAGATTCGCAATCACACATTGAGATCGAATCATGATGCAAGAATTAAAAGAAAGCAAGATTAAAGAATTTCACCTTTTATTTATATCAACGATTTCATTACATTCGCTCAAGAACTACAAGAGGAAGAACTTGATCGTCGATTTGGCTTCGCTCGTCTCCGTGGGTCGCGGATCGGCTTGGATCACTTGCCCGATTGAAGATCGGCTCGGCTCCTAAAAGGTTGAAGGCTTCTTGCTTGATTGATACTCGGGATCTTGAATTTGGAGTGGAATTAGGGTTAGGGTTTCGCACAAGTCTTGTCACTAGACTTGTGGAAGAAGATGAAGAAAGAGGTAAAGATTAAGGAACTAATGATTGATTAAAGATTGAACCCCCAATCCTTAGATCTAGGCTCCTATTTATAGATCTCAAAACCCTAGATCTAGGATTTAAGTTTCCCTCCAAAAGTTTGTTGAGGAGATTTGAATTTCCCTCCAAAAGTTAGTTAGAGGAGAAGTTTCTAGATGTGATTAGTTAGGAGGGAGCTTCTAGAAGAGGTTAGTTAGGAGCTTAATTAGGATTAGCTTTGCTTAATGATCTTTGCTGATCTGGCAGTAGCTTCGCGAGAATTCTGGAATTTGACATACCTTTCTGAGCTGTGGCCACTGAGATAAGAATAACGCACTAAAAATGGCATGATGATCTGACTAAACCGCCGCGGAACCGCGGCGCAAGCCGGCTCCCGCCGCGGTTCCGCGGCTCTTTTGGGGCTTCATGGCTTGGAATTTCTTGTACTGTTTTGGGCTGAATTGTGGGCCTTTATTTGATATGTTGATTTTTATATTTCCTTTTGGATTGCTACCAGATCTGAAATCATTGAGTTGGCGTATTTTTGATCAGCTATTTTGGCTTTGCTCCTGCAATTTCCTGCACAAATCTCGATACAAGTGTTGCGCAAATACAGAGATGATGCGATGCCATGAAATGCGGTCAATTTCCCTTAAAGTGCCGGTTTAAAAGTCTAACACATGAAATCTGATATTTAACGACTGATTTGCTAATATGTGAAATATGAATGCCGAACACTTCTATTTGAGTGCAAATGATAGGGAAATTGCCGTGTTAAAAATACATTATTTTCGACTGATCAATAGTCCAACGACTAGGGACCTGTATAAGGATGTGCTTATAGATCACCCAGCTCCCACGAGTGTGAGCGCCATCACAACGCTGGTAATCAAGCAAAGATCCTAAGGGCTCTACTAATATGTATATCAGCGATATGCTAAAAGAAACACATGCACATATTAAAGCAGAGACAAACCAAGTAGCATACTACCATCTCGAGCAAGATTGTATATACAACTGTGAATATCCCAAGCTTCCATCAAGTAATATACAAACTAGTATGATACAGTAATGGCCTCTAGGGCATATACACTAACAAAAACCAAATAGCATACTACCATTTTTAGCAAGACTGTTATATAACTGTGAATATCCCAAGCTTCCATTAAGTAATATACAAGCTAGTATGATACAATAATGGCCCCTAGGGCATATACACTAACACTTATATTGAACTAAGCCCATCTACTCACGAATATTCAACAGATCTTAGTCCCAAACTGGGCTACAGATCTTCCAATCAATTCACACCGGTTCGAGGGTACATCTCTTTACTCCTCTGATATCTGTCGTTGTAATCTTTCAACGTCTTCAGAGAGGTGACGGGTCCCGACAACCACACATTTTTACGGACTACGATGTCCTTAATCTGGACTGTGGGGTCCTTAAACTCATGGACTACGATGTCCTTAACCTTGGACTGTGGGGTTCCTTTAAACCCACGGACTATGATGTCCTTAATCTTGGGCTATAATGTCCTTAAACTAATCGACCGCAATGTCCCTAAACTAAAAAATAGAGCCAAAATGCTCTCTTATTAGATTTAAATGATCCCGTTAAGTTGATCTTAGTCTAAAAATGAGACTAATGTATCCTTAACATACGTTTAAGTTGATCTTAGTCTCAAATGAGGCTAATGTATCCTTAAACCCAAACCCCCAAACCCAAATCTAAGAAGATACGGATTTGGACTAATCCACGCCCTACGGGCGACAACATAAATTAGTCTCCGTATACAATCCACGGACAACCACAAACAAAACAAACACCCACGACACGAAATGACCATCTGGAGAAGGAGAAAGTTGTTACCGCGATGCGGTAGCGTAATTAACTGCAGGGGCTTGCGCCTGCAGGGAAGAGCGTCCCCACAATCAAAAACCCCTCAAACGAGGGGGGATCTAACAAAGTCTGCTACATCGGTCGCATCCGTTTAAACCTTCGATGAATGGTGCCATAAATCGACTTAGCATCTTCGGAGAGGTGGACAGATAGTACCAATTAGCATCTGCCCCGAAATTCAGGCAAGACGGATCTACGCGGTCACGTCTCCGTGTTTCGGCGGGGAACACGCTAGCGCAGGCTGCGCTGCGCTCTGCTCTGGGCGCCACGTATCAAACGTAGGTGCGCCGGCGCTGGAATTAAGAATTCCCCACCGTTAGATCAAAAGATCTAATAATAAATTATTAATTAATCAGAATTAAAATTCTGTTATGGAAAGATCTTTCCAATCTTGTTAAAAAAAATAAGAAGATTACCTTCTGTAAAACGGAAGCCCTAGGATCAAAGATCCAACGGTGTGGAAACATCCACAAATTAATCAGAGAAAGATCTCTTTAACTGATTTAACAAATCAATTTGCCATATATAAAGGCCCCAAGACTTCAAGTCTGATATAGAGAAACCCCCCTACAAACTTTGAGAAAACTCAAAGAAAAAAAGCAAGCTTTTACCAAAAGAAGATCACTTCTTCAAGGTAAAAGAATATGATTCTTGAACACAGAGATGAAATCATCTCATGAAAAGAAGAACTATCTTCTAAAAAAGATCATAGATCTACAAAAGACCAAGGTCTTTGATAAAAAAAAGATCAAAAGATCTCATCATAAAAACAAAAGAAGTATTTACTTCATTCACAGATCATTGATCTACAAAGGCAACCCTTTTTAAAAAAAAAAAAAATAAGAACTGTTGTTCTTAAATCTTGAGGCAAAGCCTCCCTTTTCAAAGAACATAAACTTGTTCTCTGATCATAAATTTGATCAAATGCGCTTTGCGCTACTGGAAAGTGCCTTGCACTCATGAACTACGCTTTTGCGCTCCTCGGACCGGCGCTCAGCGCCAAAACATGCCACGTGTCAATCGCAGACACAACTTGCGCTTTGCGCTTCTGAAACAGCGCACTGCGCTCATGGGCTGGCGCTCAGCACCAAGCGCGCCACGTGTCACTCACTGGTGAGCCACTAAACTAGCGCAACGCGCTTACAAATTGAAAGCTCAATGCGCTTATAAACTGGCACTTAGCACTAAGTGCGACACGTGTCCTTTTCGTGTGTGCTACTTGGCAGAAGCGCAATGCGCTCTTTAATTGGCGTAAAGCGCCTGGCCCGCCACGTGGCGCACTATCAGAACACACATTGTTCTGATGAATGCTATACATTCAATACAAGACAAAAATTGTCAGGATCTGATGCTCTGCATTATTAAAAGGGCCAAGCCCAAATAAAGGCTCAACAGCCCAGTACAATAAAATGTTAAACATTTTAATCTTATTGGACTTAGCCCAATTCTGGCCATAAGTCTTCAACTTATATTCAATTGAGCCCATCTGCTCACGAATATTCAACAGATCTTAGTTCCAAGCTGGACTATAGATCTTTCAACCAACTCATACCGGTTCGAGGGTACATCTCTTTACTCCTCTGATATCTGTCGTTGTAATCCTTCAACGTCTTCAGAGAGGTGACGGGTCCCGACAAACACACATTACTTCGGACTGTGGGGTCCTTAAACTCATGGACTACGATGCCCTTAAACCTTATAGACTACGATGTCTCTAAACCGGACTGTGGGGTCCTTAAACTCATGGACTATGATGTCCTTAAACCTTATAGACTACGATGTCTCTAAACCGGACTGTGGGGTCCTTAAACTCATGGACTACGATGTCCTTAAACCTTATAGACTATGATGTCTCTAAACCGGACTGTGGGGTCCGATGTCCTTAAACCTTATAGACTACGATGTCTCTAAACCGGACTGTAGGGTCCTTAAACTCATGGACTACGATGTCCTTAAGCCTTATAGACTACGATGTCTCTAAACCGGACTGTGGGGTCCTTAAACTCATGGACTACGATGTCCTTAAATCTTATAGATTACGATGTATCTAAACCGGACTGTGGGGTCCTTAAACTCATGGACTACGATGTCCTTAAACCTTATAGACTACGATGTCTCTAAACCGGACTGTGGGGTCCTTAAACTCATGGACTACGATGTCCTTAAACCTTATAGACTACGATGTCTCTAAACCGGACTGTGGGGTCCTTAAACCCATGGACTACGATGTCCTTAAACCTTATAGACTACGATGTCTCTAAACCGGACTGTGGGGTCCTTAAACTCATGGACTACGATGTCCTTAAATTTCATAGACTACGATGTCTTTAAACTACGGACTGTGGGGTCCTTAAACTCATGGACTACGATGTCCTTAACCTTGGACTGTGGGGTCCCTTTAAACCCACGGACTATGATGTCCTTAACCTTGGACCGTAATGTCCTTAAACTAATCGACCACAATGTCCCTAAACTAAACAATAGAGTCCAAATGCTCTCTTGTTAGATCTAAATGATCATGTTAAGTTGATCTTAGTCTAGAAATTAGACTAACGTATCCTTAACATACGTTTAAGTCGATCTTAGTCCCAAATGAGGCTAACGTATCCTTAAACCCAACCCCCAAACCCAAATCTAAGAAGATATGGATTTGGACTAATCCACGCCCTACGGACGACAACATAAATTAGTCTCCGTATACAATCCATGGGCAATCATAAACAAAACAAACACCCACGACACGAAGTGACCATCTGGAGAAAGAGAAAGTTGTTACCGCGATGCGGTAGCGTAATTAACTGCAGGGGCTTGCGCCTGCAGGGAAGAGCGTCCCCACAATCAAAAACCCCTCAAACGAGGGGGAATCTGACGAAGTCTGCTACATCGGCCGCATCCGTTTAAACCTTCGATACATGGTGCCATAAATCAACTTGGCATCTTCGGAGAGGTGGACGGATAGCACCAAATAGCATCTGCCCCCAGATCCAGGCAAGACGGACCTGCGAGGTCGCATCTCTGTGTTCGGCAGTAAACAGGGACAAAATATCAGGATACCTGATATTTTTCCCCTACACATCTGTACCTGCGCCTTAAGCCGTAGGGGCATATATTTGTCCCTACGGATTTATCCGGAGGGGCAACTATTTTATTTTATAAACCGATAAATTAAATAAATATTTTGTCCCTACGGTGAAATCCGTAGGGACCAGTAGACCTACGCATTAAGCCGTAGGGGTAAATATTTCACCGTAGGGGCATGTTTAAGGCTAAGACTTGCACCTGCGGCGTGTGCACCTACGACGCATTTTTGTGCGCCTACGAATATAGCCGTAGGGGCAGAGGTTTATGCCTATGGATTTATCCGTAGGGGAAACCCCTATTTGTAGTAGTGCTTCCACTCTAGAACCTGAATTAATTGAAATCCATGTTGTTGATGAGGTGTCTGAGAAATTTGATTTTCACTTGATTGAGAATATCGACGCTGGGAATATTTTGGATGATGAACCCACAGTTTTGGATTAGTTTTCCTCACCAGTTCATCATGTCCTTTCACTTCCTTGTGGACATCATTCCGAGTCATTAACTGTTTTTCCTGAACCCCATATGCATCTGGAAATTGATTATGAATGCATGGATGAGCAGATTTTTGAGAAGAATTTTGAGGATAACACTGAGGAGGAAGCAGTTTTACTTGATGAGTCGGATTTTCCAATTCATCCTGTCCCTTTCATTGACTGTGTTCACCATCCTGAACGTTTAACCGATCCCATTCCTCGATCACTTCCCTCCATCCTTTCCATCGTTCCTACTTCGCAAGACACTGTATCACTTTCATTTTCTGTGTCTGGTTTACCAAGTTCGGTCTATCCATGTTTTCTCATGAATCTTGAAAGGTTTGATCCCATTTTTCAACGGGTTGATAGATTAGTACAATCGCTTTTTACACATCGGTCATTACAAATTGTACTCATTTATTCACTCCATTTTCACTCTTAAGTTTGTATTCCATTTCTTTTTCCCTTCCGCTATTCTTCTCCTCCACCGAGACCATACCTCGCTTCCATCCCCATACGGTATCGCGTATTCTCCATTTCTTTCCTCTCCGCATTCTTTCACCAACCTGCACATTATCACGATAAATTTTTTGAATGGTTGGTGTTAACTTTCGGCCTGTGTAAGGCCTTGTATAGAATAATATTGTTCTCTTCCCTCCTAAATCTGAACTTCAACGCTTAACAGTGAAAACACTGTTTTACTTAAGTTTGGGGGGGGGCTTTTTGTGTATATATATTTTGTTTTCTTCTGTTATAAAAAAACAAAAAACAAACAAACAGGGGTGCACCGATAATTTTGACCCTCTTGTGTAGCCTGACAGTGAGGGCACTGTCAAGTTTAAGTTTGGGGGTGTGCTCGATAATATTTCTATCCTTCGCATTCATTTGTATATTCTGTATTTGCATACATATTCGAAAACCCATAAAATTCAGAAAATTTTCCTAAAAATATAAAAACTTTGTCGTCAAGTTAGTTAGTGGGAGAACTTAGATTCGATATTCGACGGTTTTGTTTGATGAGATAGGAACAACTAAATCCTATTTTTATATTTTGAAAACCTGAAAGATAACACTCATTTGAGTTTAACTGTAGCTAATATACGTCTTTTCATCACACTTCACGTGTCGTGAGTTTTGAAAATTAGATAAAAAGTCTGATATGTCTTAAAACTTTTAAATTGATAAACTATTTTTTGAGGATCAAACAGGTTTGTTCTGAAATAGGTAATATCAAGAATAGTTTATAAAGTGAAGTGGATATGACGGGATATTTTTAATGCCTTAATAGGAACCGATTATGAAGAATAACCTACCTGGAACTTGATTGGAGCGATTACACACCTGATCCACTAACACGTCTTTTATCCTAAAAATAATTGAACAATTGGTTATATCTCCGTTCGCATTAAATTGTTATGATTTCCATGCTAAAATGAGTTTTTTTGTTTTAGGGCCTTGGTAACTAGAGCAATTAAGTCCGCCGGGATGTCTCTACACCTAATGCTCTAAAACCAACTGGTTTGGGTACATTGGCCCAAAACTCGCTAAGAAGCCTAGAAAGTCCAAAATAAAACAAAGGCAAGCAAGTGTTCTCTCCGAGTTAAAATTCCTAACGGTTCTTTGTGTGAGAATAATCTTGACAAAGGACAAGTTCTTATAAAAATATTTTTAACAAAGATATGAAGGTTTTATCCTACGATAAAGACTATTGCACGTCACGAAAGTGTGTATGAAACGAAAACAAGTAAAAGGCGGAGTGAAAAATAAGACCTAGTTTCCTGTAAAGAAGATAGAAATTCTTAATTTGAAACTAAGCTGGAAAACGAAACTTGAGAAATACTTAAATCTTTATAAAACTTGTGTGATCCTTTTTAAGTTTTTATCTGGTCTTTATTTTATGACATGATGACTTTAATCGATCCTTTTGAAACTTAACGACACTATTTGCACCGCACATAAAGACGTATAGGATCTTATGTTAAATAAGAAGAGAGGTGTGAAAAATAAAGGTTCGATATTTCTAACTTAGGATAATAGAATTTCTAGCTTTGAAGCTAAACCTTAGGGTTAGAATCGATAGTTATTTCACAAAACTAGATTGACGGGATTTTGTGGGTGTAATCCGCTGAAAACCCTTAGGAGACAACACTCCTCCTACTAGGGACACCTATAGATTTAACGGCTTGTTGCACGAGCTCAGTGCAATCGCGTTCCTGCGAAAGTGAGCTTAGGATTTTTTTTGCTCGGGACAAGCAAAAGATAAGTTTGAGGGTATTTGTTCATCACAGAAAACTGCATTTCAGTACCGCTCATTCATTATCAATTTTGTATAGTATTGGTACTATTAACCTGTGTCTGATCAATAAATACAGATCATAGGTATTCGTGACAAAACACTGTAAACACACTCAAATATACAGATATGACAATTGTGAGCCGACACTGCAACCGGAACTGCAAACCGATCTATATTTAAAGAGTTTCTTTTTACAACATGCATGTGTACACACTTTTTATCAAAAATGGTCCAACACATACAAATGTGAACACCTTTTTATGATGCATGAACCTAGGGGGGCTGTCCATGGCACAAGTGGGCACAGGTGAGGTGATGTGTGATAAATGCTAAAAGATGTGATGTGATTTAAAGCATTACGATTTTCCTCCAAAACTACTGAGTACAACCCAGGCTTCTACAAAGAGATCAAACAATACCAGTGGGAATGTGGAGAGCACACAACAGCACAGAACCAACACGAGCCCCAAAGTCATCAAGTCGACCGGCGAAAATGCCCATAGACCCGGCGCCGCCGGTCCAATGTTGCCCATTGAGCCCCATTTTTCTTCTGACTTTCCCTTGTTGTCACATTATCCTTATTATATTATTTGTTTAATCTTATTTTGTGCCTATAAATACCAGATCAGTGAGCAAGGGAAAGGGGAGACTTGGATACACTTTTGAGCTATAGTTTAATTCTTGTTTTCATTTTCATTTTGAAGCTTTGTACATAGTAGCTAGTACACCTTGAGTTCTTTTCCTTCTCTTGATCTTGCAACCTCCTCATTGAGCTTGCAAGTTTAAGTTTTGGTTATTGAACTCATGGTTTGTATCATCACTTGAACTTAATAAAGCTTTCATTTTGCACTTGGGTTCTTAGTATTCCTTTTCTATCTCTTTTACTTACTTGCAATTTAATTTCTTGCCATTTACTTGCAATGTTGTGTTATTCCTTTTTTATCATTTCATTTGCACTTTCTTTTTGTTGTTTTGATGGTTTGTGAATAGTGGTGTTGTTAGGAAAGAGAATGGTATTGTAAGTTAGAAATTCCATTTGCTCATTTCCTTTGCCCGAATTTTGCCAATTGAACTCTGCCCAAACCTTACGCAAGCGCTCTATTAGGAACCCTACCCTACCAAGGATCCCTAACCGTGACCGGTTGCGTTCGGTTTGGCCGGAGGCGAAAGTCAAGAGACAAGAACGGACAAACAAGGGTTAACAAGCCGGAATTCACTAATACCGTGCTTAAGCTCCCTAATCCACGTTGTTGCCGATTACTCTAGCTTCAATAGTCAAGCTCGGCATAAAGGATTGAGTACGGACTTCCCTAACTTACACTAACCTATCTCAATTCCTAATAACTTATACTTTGTATATACAACACTTAGGTTAAAAACGAACAGTTCTAACCCTTGCATTAACTCGTGATAACAAGAACGTACAACGTACCATCTCCCTACGGACGACCCGTACTCATTGCGGCTAGCTACACGCGACGCCGTCTTGATTGCGGTTAACTTTAGAACTAAAATGACACGGTGAAAGCGTGCTAATCAGGAACGCCGTGGGGGGAGGTACATAAACAAGCATGGGACCCGGCGCCTCGGGTCAGGGCGAAGGTGACTCCCCCAGCCGAATCCCCCCTTAAGAGACAGAAGCGGGTGGTTTCTCGGGCACCCCTACCGGGATTCAAGTGCAGGAAGGTGATTTCTGCATCGAGGTGCCCGCGGTGCTATCCGTGGTTGATAGCCTGCTGGCAGACATGGAGAAGGTGGCTGGGGCCCAGATTCTCTAGGGCACCATGAAGGCACAAGTGGCCGCCATTGCTCAGGAGGCGGTTCAAGTCGGTAGCTTTCTTCGAAAAAAATTCTTTAAGTTTTATTTTGTAACAACCCTAACTTTCTGTACGAATTTTTTCAAAAAAATACAGAAAGGGACACCTAAGCCTGAACAGGAGTTATAAGTTTTTTTTGCTTTAGAATAGCAAGAAGGAGCTTGTAGCTCATTGGTAAGACCTTGCACTGCTGTTACAAAGCACCAGAGTTCAAATACCACCAGCCACATTATCTTTTTGTTTTATTTTCTTTTAACCTTTTTAGAAGTCCAAGGGTCTACATGTGCACTACACGTAAACTAAAGAGACACAGCCTAATCAAACATGTGCACGAGGGTAAACCAAACGACAGGGACACGTGGCCAAAGGACCAAGCCCACCCGTCGGATTTTGGCCGGCGAAACCCATGGAAAATCCGGCACCATCGGGTAGAACTGTCCCAAATTCTCCCAAACTTTGCCCACTGCACATTTTCAGCTACTCCACTAACCCCACATTGCTTGTTTACTCTGAATATTTCTAGAGAGCAATAAAATGCCTATTTAATCCAATTTTAATGTATATTTCAATGCATTCTTTAAAGACCCTAAACCCTAATTTTCCCTATAAATACCACCCTCATATCACCCCTCCTCACTCACAATTCCCTGCCAAAACTCTTAAGTAATTTCCAAGTTCCTATAGTGTGCAAGTGGAGTTAATGAAGGGCGAAGTTCCGGCGACGATACAAGGAGTTTCCGGCGACGAAACGACGCACCAGTGCTTCCCCATTCTTCCTCTTTCTCCCCTCTACCTTATAAGCCCGTAAATCCTATTTTCCCCTGTCATCTTCATCTTTAAAAAGTTCCATTTCTAAAACCCAACGAAAGTGGAGTTAATCCGACTTCCGATTCAGTTTTCTTTAAAAACTACACTTTTTTTAATAAGATAAAACCATATTCTCATATGTTGATTAATAAACATTAACAAACTCAACAAAACAGGTTTCACATCAAAATAATTATTTTTGTGACATTTATCGCATTTTTACATAAAAATTCCACAAACTATTCATTTCGACATTATAACCCTTATTCCTTGCTATACCTTTAGATAGTCCATGAGGTAATGACCTACCTCCTCACAACACACATATCTATCATATCACGATGAATTTTGGGATAATAGAATACGGGAAATACGACTTTGCAAATAAATCCCTTTAACTTATAAAACTGTTTTCCTTAAAAGATGTATTAAAACATTTCCATACAATTGCGCATCTACAACCCATTTTGGGGACCCCGTTTGGGATGGTACGGATTATCGCACATCCTCGGGCTTAGTAGAGCGAGATGCAGACCTCCACAAGGAGCATTCGATCTCGATGGAATTTTTATACATTTTTCTTTAGAAAATGAGATTTTTACAAGAAAATAAATAAAATTATTTTCATTAAATATGTATATATAATTATTACCAAAATACTTATTTTAAATATATATAATATTCCTTGTTTCCAAAACTCAAGAAAAGAATTCAAATATTACATGAAACTACCATGATAATTCAAAACAATATCCATATTACAATTAAATACCATATACTATGAAAACTAGGTTCTACTCACTAGAAATTTCACATTTATAAAATATACATCAATTAAAACCCTAAAGATGATAATTAAATGCTTGAGGTGTATTTTGAAATTATACCAAAACTATTTTTACATAAAACCCCCCTCAAGTTATACTAAATTACAATAAGGACCCTAGTAAACATAGGTTAAAGCGGGACTAGTCTCTTGAGCCTTAGGGAGCCGGAGAAATGGGTGCTTGCCTATTTAAGGTAGACAACTTAACAAACGGTGTTATCAACACGGTAATTGTCTTGGAAAAAGACACAAATCCTGCTGTCCATGTGCATCAGTTACCGATAACACCAAAACAATCAGGATTTCAAGTTCTTTTAAAAGTGTCTGACTCAGAATGAGTCTCAACTTAATCAATCTGACTTGAACGTGATTCAAGTACAAGCTACAATACAACATGATTCAATATGAATCCATCTATTCAATCTATATCAATCTGTATTGACCGAACCGAACCATGGATATATTTCATTTACATGTTCTTCCATTATATCCGTTCCATTACTGATATCATGGTTTCGGCAAGTCATCCATCTATACAATTTATAATACAAAACAAGACAATACAATCCATACAATCAATACATAAACACTACGGGGTTATAAAGGGGTAGACTGGTTCGGAACATGTTAAAGGTGGCACGAGATGGTCACTTAAGACGTAATTACATCCATGCCGTTGTTCCGTGGTATTATCGACGGAGCCTTGTACTACGGGTTACCAAAGTCTCCGGTGTAAGTGGGTCCTCTCGTATGCACTGGCATTTTCTATACCAACCTACAAACAACTGCGCTAACATTATAATAAAACATTATAAAACTATACTCTCTCTCTGTCTATTCTACTTCTCCCTCATCTTTGGGACTTACCGGACGATTGTTCGCTGAAGACATTCCTATTTTTCTTCTTCTTTGGAATGTTGTCAGGAGGACCCAACGCTGAGGAGTACGAGACCAGTTAGGAGCATTTGGAGCAGGCCTCTGAGCAGTACACCGAAGACCCATAGCTGTAGCCACTTGTACTTATTCCATTTTCATTTCTGTTATGCCATTGTTTAGGCATTGCTTTCAGTACATGTATTTTCATTTCAGTTGTATTTTAAAAAGAATGTTAATAAATAAAGTTGCTATTTATTTACATCTTGTCTCTTATGTACATTTTATTTATATTGCTTAGTTACGCTTAGCGTGTTTACTTCTGAGTAAATACGCAGTGGCCTCGTCGTGCCCTCTGTCCGTACACTGGGAAGCGGGGCATGACATATTTCCCCAGTTTCAGTTCTTTTTAACACGTTTGCTTTTTTCTTTAGGTTCTCCGGCATCGCGCTCTCCTCGTCTCCATGGAGTCCTAGGAGATAGCCCCGGCAATGAAGAAGGCGGCTAAATCCTCCTCACGAGAGGAAGAACTCCTTCTTCAATTGCAGCAAGCAGAAGAGAATGTGGCCCTCCTCGACTTGAGATTGGTCGCCGAGGGGCTGACGGTCTCCAAGCTGAAGGAGTCCCATCGGCTCTTAACATAATCCAACCGGGCTATCCAGGCCCAAATGGAGGAGTCGAACGGCCTTTTCAACGCCATGAAAAGGTCGAGGGACGCTATCAAGAAGGATGCCCAGGCTGCTTATGAGGTGGTGAAGCTTGCTGAGAGCAGGGTGGAGCGGGCCGTGGAGGAGTACAAGGCGTCTGATCAGTTTTACCTTGATCTTGCCGACTCCGCGGCCATCGGGTGGCATAATGCCCTCGACGCCGTAAAAGAGGCTATGCTCGAGTTCGTCGACCGCGAGCTTCGGGCAAGGTTTCCCCTCGCCTAAAAAGCACCACAGGGCGGCGCTGAACCAGTCGTGGAAGCCGTGGTAGCCGGCGGAAGCGCCGAGCCCGAGGTCGCCGTTGTGGTCCCTGGTGGCGGCGCGGAGCCAGGAGAGGTGGTTGCCGTGCGGGCGGCCTGAGCAATTCTCCTTTCTTCTTTTTCTCTTTTTAGAATTTTTGTAAGCCTCCGGGAATTTTTGTAAGGCTGAGAAACCCACAATACCTTGTATAAAATTTTGATTTTAAATAAAGCACATATATTTTCTTTACACAAGTGTCTTCATTTTGCAAGTGCTTTTAGCTCGTGAGTCCTTCTTTCTTTTTCTTTTTCTTGCTGGTGTTAGGCCGGTGTCCACCCTTTCTAGGCGACGATAGCGCATCGAGTATGAGTCGAACGATAGCTAAGTGTAGGAAGGTCGGTATCCTTCCTTTCTCCGAAGTCGGGGTGATGGTCGCGCATCGAGTAGGAGTAGAATGATAGCCATGTGTGGATATGCCGGTGTCTTACCTTTCCATGGAATCGAGTATGGATCGCGCGTTAGCCAAGTATGGATAGGCCGGTGTCCCTCAACTCTCTTTTGGTACGGGTCTTGGACTTGTGTTTTGTTGTGCAGGAAGTTACCCGTTGGGGATGGACCGAGCAGGAATATGTTTAGCGGCCTCGCGGTGACGGTTTTGGATCCGCAGCGTTGTTGGGCGGGAAGCTGCCCGCTGTGGATAAGCCAAGCAGGAATTTGCTTGGCGGCCTCATGATGAAGGCTTTGGATCCACTTCTTTGTAGGGTAGGAAGCTACCCGTTGTGGATGAGCCGAGCAGGAAGCTACCCGTCCGCCTCGTGATGAGGGCTTTGGATCCACAGCGTTGTTGGGCAGGAATCTACCCGCTGTGGATAAGCTGAGTAGGAATCTGCTCGGCGGTCTCGTGATGAGGGCTTTGGATCCACTTCTTTGTAAGGTAGGAAGCTACCCGTTGTGGATGAGCCGAGCAGGAAGATACCCGTTCGCCTCATGATGAGGGCTTTGGATCCGCAGCGTTGTTGGGCAGGAGTCTACCCGCTGTGGATAAGCCAAGCAGGAATCTGCTCAGGTGCTTCGTGATGAGGGCTTTGGATCCACTTCTCTGCAGGGCAGGAAGCTACGCATTGTAGATGAGCCGGGCAGAAAGCTACCCGGCCACCTCGTGATAAGGGCTTTGGATCCACAGCGTTGTTGGGCAGGAATCTACCTGCTGTGGATGAGCCGAGCAGGAATCTACCCGGCCGCCTCGTAATGAGGGCTTTGGATCCATTATGTTGTTGGGCAGGAATCAACCCGCCGTGGATAAGCCGAGTAGGAAGCTGCTCGGCGGCCTTGTGATGAGGGCTTTGGATCCACTTTTTGTAGGGCAGGAAACTACCTGTTGTGGATGATCCGAGCAGGAAGCTACCAGGCCGCCTCGTGATGGGGGCTTTGGATCCATAGCGTTGTTGGGTAAGAGTCTACCCGATATGGATAAGCCAAGCAGAAAGCTACCCGGCCGCCTCGTGATGAGGGCTTTGGATCTACAGCGTTGTCGGGCAGGAATCTACCCGCTGTGGATAAGCCGAACAGGAATCTGCTCGGCGGCCTCGTGATGAGGGCTTTCTGAACTCCCTAGTGCCTTCGTGGGGCGTCGTTCAATCTTCTGTGGTCCGTATAGGCAGGAATGATGATCGGCATGGCCGACTCGTGGTAGTACTATATCAGGAAATTGAGATATTCCGTGATTTGCGCCGCTGCATGAGTAGATCTCGGCCGTTGGAAGATATGTGTTGAGGCTATAAATATCGAAGGTGTATCCTTGAGGGGGTGTCGGTTTCTTCCTAGCCTTGCATTCCCCGATGATGACCGGGCGCATTTATACCATCAGGGGTTTCTCGTGATGACGTGTATTTTTATAGCCTTGATCGCTCCGAGGAGACGTACGAGGCGGTGATAGGCCGATTGGAGAGCCACTTTGGACGCTTACTTCCCCGGCGATCTCCTCTCCTCCAAGTGCTAATTTACGCAATATGGAGGACATCCCCAGGTTTGTACAACACCCTATCTCTGCAGTTGATGGACAAGGCGTTTGACAAGATGCATACGTCCTACAATCTTGGTTTGATCTCGAAGAGCAGGCGAGACCGCTTGGTGGACCTTCTTCTTTAGAGTTTTCAGAAAAGGTTGGTCGTTGCATCTTGCTCGGCGGATGGGGTCCCCGGCAAGTCCGTGGCTTCTAGGGTCCACGGGCACCGCTTGAAGGAGCGGGCCGAGGATGCTTGGGCTCGGCTAGAGGAGATTTCCTCCGAGTATCACCAACAATGTTTTCTTAATCCTCGCCCTCCTCTGTTGTAATCGTTGTAAGGTTGGCGAGCCCCTAATACCTCTGAAATAAATAAATTTGTCTTTGGTAGTAGTGTATTGTCTCCTTTTCTCTCCTTTGTACATTTTATATTAAAGCTAAAAAAATGAAAAAACCTTAGAGTCTTAGAACCGAGAAAAGAAACAAAGGACTGGAACCCCACGGTGGTGTAAAGATCCTTTTCGGCGAGAGGACCAAGTTCGGAAGACTTAGTTAATGCCGAACTTCTCTTCTTTTAGCTAATGACGAAGCCGAAAAGGAATTACATTATTAAAAGAAGGTACATGCTTATTTATACAACTTGAGCTTTTCTGCGTTATAAAGCCGAGGAAAGTTACGGCCCTGGGCGTCCTGCAGGCAGTATGCTCCTCCGGGCAACGTTTCTGTTACGAGAAACGGTCCGTCCCACTTCGGGGAGACCTTGTGCAGTCTTCCTTGGTCTACGAACTCGTTTTTTCGTAAGACAAAATCTCCCGTCTCGAAGGCCCGATATTTAACTCGGGCGTTGTAGTAGCGAGCGGTCTGCTGATAGGCGGCTGTTCTGATTTGCGCTCGATCTCGCTTTTCCAACAAGATGTCTAAGTTGCTTTGGAGTGCTGAGGTGTTAGCTTCGTCGTCAAAGAGTTCGACTCTATAACTGGGTAGCCCGATCTCGGCGGGGACCATTGTCACGACCCGGAATTTGGCACGTGACCGACACTTAAATCACACAACGTCTAAAGACGTAAAGTAATTCAAGTAAGCCGAAGCCCAGAAATCTAAAACTTTTTGCGGAAAAATAGTGGAGGTACAGTTTTGAAATAAGGTATAATGAAATTAAGTTTTCTTAAAGATGCAAAGCTAATGATATATGAAAATGCAAGTGGGTTATATGCTAGTTGAAAACATTTTTCGTCCTTTTAAAAATTTGGGCAGCACCTCTCTTGTAAATTTTGAAACAAAACCACATACATGCAATAAAAGGCATCTCCAAGCGGGAGCCAGCTCTTCGCCAATTGGCGGAAACAAAACCATGAAATAAGAAGTAAATATACGACGCACTACGATGAAGATCAAATACAGAAAGAACAGTAAATAAAGCAAGACATCAAAAACCGTGGAAGTTGTTGTGAAGTTTGGCAAGGTTTTGGAGATGGTCTATGAAGGTAGAGGAAGGTGAAGGAGGAGGAGAGGAAGATGAAGGAGGAGTTGAAGAAAGGAAATAAGAAATGAGATGAAGAATTGGTCAAGGGTTGTAGGAGCCATACCCTCTCTCTCTCATGACATGCTCTCTCTCATGCCCATGCCATCTTGTTGTCCCCGCTCTCTCTCCTCAATCATCAATTATCTTCTCCTTTTCTTTTCTTTCTCTTTTTCCCTCTCAAAAATAAATTACAAATACAAATCAACAAATCTGTAACAAAATGTAACATATCATGGTGCACTAGCCATGAATATTTAAAAAAATACGGATTTGGCTTAATCATGATTAGTAGTGCACTAATCAAGTTTAATTTAAACTTTCATATAATTAATTATAAAATGCCCAAATCTAATAAATACCGTTTTATTAAATAATACAATATAAATCTCCAATTATTTTCCAAATATTGGTATATAATTATACCATTTTACGAAAACCCCAATTTGCAAATCGAATAATTTTCGTGGAATATATTATTTTAATATTTAAATTCCAAAATAACATTTTATTTTTCTGAAATGTTACAACCATTGCCTCGGTTCCGTAGCAGAGGCTAAATGGGGTTTCTCCTGTTGGTGTCTTTTTCGATGTCCGTAATGCCCATAGCATCCGTGGTAGTTTCTCAACCCAGCTGCCCCGCCTTCCTTCCAAACAGGCTCCAAGACCGTGGATGACGTCTCGGTTCGCTACCTCAGCCTGCCTATTGCATTGCGGATGTGCGACCACGACACACTTCATCAATATGTGATAGTCGCTGCAAAACTCTTTGACTATATCGTTTTCGAAGTTGGTCCCATGGTCGGTAACTAAGTACCTCGGGATTCCAAATCGAGAGATTATGTTGTTCTGTAGGAATTTTATCGTAGAGGCGGGGTCCAGTTTCCCGATGGGCACGACCTCTATCCATTTCTTGAAGTAGTCCATTGCGACAAGGATGTATCTATGTCCGCCTGTGCCGGTGGGGAGTTGGCCCACCTTATCCATCCCCCATTGTGCAAACATCCAAGGGGAGCTGAGTGGAGTTAGTTCGGTGGCAGGGAGACGAGGTATTGTGCCGAAGAGTTGGCAGTTCTCGCATCTTCTGACAGCTTCTCGGCATCCTGGTGTATTCTCGGCCAGCAATACCCTTGGAGTAGTGTCTTTTGGACCAGGGTGCGGGCCCCTTGATGCGCTCCCTGACCCCTTCATGTATCTCTCGCAGAACGTAGTCTGCCTTGTGGGGGTCGATGCACCGAAACAGAGGTTGAGTGTATGACTTCTTGTATAGGTTTCGTTGCTCCAGACAAAATGGCATGCTTTGGCTCGAAGCCGGTGAGCTTCTCCTCGATCTTCAGGGGGCACACCGTCTTTTAGGACTTCCACAAGGGGCTTTCTCCAATCTCGGCCTTCTTCCTGCATTACGTAGATCTGGAGCGTTACCTCTCTGTTTTCCACGCTGGGCCGTGGCACGACTTTGAAGAGGATATTTCTTTTATGGTTGGCCAAATAGGAAGAAGCGAGCTTGCTCAAGGCATCGACCTGGGTGATCAAGTTCCTGGTAATCTGCTCCACTTGGAATCCGTCGAAATTTTTTCGAAGCCTTTTTACCTAGGCCAGGTATTTTATCATGTGCGGCTCCTGGGCCTCGAAATGCCCGGTTACTTGGCCAGCGACTAGTGTGCAGTCGCTGCGAACCCTGATGGTCTTTAGCCCTACCTCGGAGGCGATTTGCAGTCCTGCCAACAAAGCCTCGTACTCCGCGGCGTTGTTTGATGCTCTGAACCCAATCTTTAAAGAGTACTCCATTTTCGCTTCGTCCAGCCCGCGGATGATCAGGCCTACCCCGCTCCCCTCCTCGGTAGAGGATCCGTCCACGTAGAGAACCCAATCCGGGATGGGGTCGGTCACCTCCTCGACCGAGGGACATGGTCCGGGGGCCCGTGCCGCTGTTTCTTCTTTGGTAGGGATGGTACATTCGACAACAAAATCAGCTAAGACCTGTGGTTTGATGGCTTATCGGGGGGGGGTATCTGATATCGAATTGGGACAATTCCCACCTCCATTTCTCCAGACGACCTGACGATTCGGGAGAGGCAAGAATAGACCCTAAAGGTCACTCGGTGAGGACGGGGATTGTGTGTGCTTGGAAGTAGTGTCGATGTTTTCTGCAGGCGACGACGAGTGCCGGGACTATTTTCTCTATGGCCAGGTATCTTGTTTCCGCGTCCTTGAAAACATGGCTCACTTAATAGACTGGTTTCTATATGCCTTCGAATTCTTTGACGAGCACTGAGCCTGCAGCTTGGTCGGAGATGGCTAGATATAGAAATAGCTCATCACCCTCGACCGGTCGGGTGAGTAGCGGTGGGGTCGCCAGGTGTGCCTTGAGTTACTCGAAAGCGCTCTGGCACTCTTCAGAGCATTTGAACTTAGGAATTTTCTGTTAGGAATATGTATGCCCTAGAGGCCATTATTGTATGATATAGTGGATGTTTGGACATATATATTGAGGACTTTCTTGCTCGACATGATAGTATGCTATCTGGTTGCTCTTTATCTTAACATGTATACTTAGTATTATTATACTGTCTCTCTGTTACATGTTGATAAAGCCCTTAGGATGTGGACTTGACTTCTAGGACTATGATGCAGATCATA
Source organism: Agapanthus africanus (assembly GCA_030015575.1). Classification (NCBI taxonomy): domain Eukaryota; kingdom Viridiplantae; phylum Streptophyta; class Magnoliopsida; order Asparagales; family Amaryllidaceae; genus Agapanthus; species Agapanthus africanus. Next base: position 646,412,816 of record CM057337.1, on the reverse strand, counting down.
CTAATGGGGCCTGGATAGTCCACAAGCACATCCTTTAATTGTTCCTAGTCGAGGGGATATCGAGACAGGGCATCGATATTCCAGAATAAACTAGTGTGTACGTTTCTTGACCCTGTAGGGGCGATGGTTGATCCCATAACCATTGGTGTTTGACATCAAAGATTGTACACATGTGCTCATTAGAGAATGGGTACATTGAACAGGACTCACCGAGAACTCCTAGATGGTACTATACCTATCGTCAGATAGCAGTTCTTTGGTGACACTGGTATAAGTTAGTCTGTAGACCCGAGATCGTCATAGAGTCTTGTGTGGCTCCCACTGTGCTTTGATTTCCTCCCTACCATGGCTCAAAGGAGTTGTGTAATCAGGTGGATTTTGGGTACAGTCCTGAATTACATGGAGGCAGTGAGCGATAGGAGGGGTTTCGTCTTTTCCGGTATTAGGAGTTGATGTTGCGCTATGCTCGATTGTCTATAACAGGAAGTCCCTGGCCAGGGCTATTAATGAGATTTACTGGTAAGAGTTATCAGTAGTTTCTCGAATTGTTATAAGCCATACATCGGCATGACTTATCAAGTTACTGGGGTCTGACGATTCTACCCCTGGACTTGATATGCGACATATCAGACGAAGAGACCGGACTGTACAATAAGTGTTACTTATAGGCTTCATGAGATTTTGGACAAGCTTGCTTGTTGATCTTCTAATCGCTCAATACCTAGGTAGCCGTTACGTCCAGCTAGTACTGCTGACGGCTTGTGGGTGACTGATGTGATCATTATCTACTACTGGCATATTGACGAGTCTTTAGAGTCCCATACAGAGGTTTCCTAGTTCAAGCGAAACGAAGTAGGGCACATATGCTGATATATGCGGGGGCCTGATTAAATACGAGTATGTGATACCGTATTCTAATCTGGCAGTTATTTGTTATCGGTTAGGTTATATGTGATATAACCGGATTATTGAATCAAGTGTTGATTTGATAACGTGATATACAGATAAATGATATTAGTCGGTTATATGTGATATAACCAGATTATTAAACAAGTGTTGATTTAATAATTTGATATATATTATATTTGATATAATTATATATTAACTAATATTATTAGCTCACTAATTATTCTTCATAATATATATATATTTATATATATATATATATATATATATATATATATATATATATATATATTATATGAAGCATGGCATGGATTTTCTATTTTTGGAAAATAGAAAATGAGGTGGAAAATAGAAAATGATATTTTAGGCATGGTGTGAAGCATGGCCTTTTCATTTATTTATTCATTTGGTATCACTATTGAAGTATGGTTAGGATAAAATATGGGTTTTTATCACATGCTTCAATAAGTGAGAATGATAACTTAGCCATTCTTCATGCTTTTGCCATTTTCTATGCTTACTCAAGTATTGAGTTCACTTTGCTCTCTAGCTCTCTTCATCTTCCTCCTCACTACCTCCAAGCTCAATCCCTCACATGTGTTGTGAACCTTTGAGCTTGTGAGAACCGTAGTGAGCAAACAAAACCCTTACTTCACCATCCTACACTTGATTAGCAATTAAGTGAATTGTGTTTTCTTCACTAAACAGTTTAGTGAAGAGGTAACTTGGATTAGCGGAGCTTCGGGTGGATCATCTTCGGCACGAAGATCGCAAAGGAAGCTCGATCCAACTTAAAGTGGAACCTAGTGGAGTCGCGTGAACTACTACACGGAGCTTTTGAAGAGAAGGACACAGTCTACAAAAGTTTTTGCTTACTTCTCTTAGTGTAGATATCTTTATATCAAAGCTAAAACCCTAATCATCTAGTTTAGATTCTAGGTTAGTGTTAATTAGCACCTCAAATTTTTTAAAAATGGCATGCTTGATGCTAGTAAAACCCAGTGGCGGCGGCGGCAGTAAACACTTTCATTTTCCTTAGGTCCCTGAGAAACAGGAGGCACCTTTCTCCGGATCTGGACATAAAGCGGCTTAGGGCAGCCACCCTACCCATGAGTCTCATGATGTCGACGTTGCTCTTGGGTGTTGCCATATTGAGGATGGCGCTGATCTTTTCAGGGTTCGCTTCGATTCCTTGATGGGTAACCATGAACCCGAGGAACTTCCCACTGATGACTCCAAAAGCACATTTAGATGGATTCAGTTTCATTTTATACTTGCCCAGGACATCGAATATCTCGCCGAGGTATTTAGTATGCCCAGCCGACGAGGTGGATTTCATGAGCATGTCGTCGACGTAGAATTCCATGTTTCTACCAATCTGCGGTTTGAACAGCTTGTTGATAAGCCACTGGTACGTGGCCTCGGCGTTCTGAGTCCGAAGAGCATCACTTTGTAGCAGTAGAACCCCCGATCCGTGGTGAAGGCGGTAAGTTCTTCATCAGCCGGGTTCATCCGGTTCTGATTGTAACCGGAGAAAGCGTCTATAAAGCTCAGTAGTCGTGGCCGGCCGAACTGTCCACTAGCCGTTCTATCCGAGGAAGCGGATAGTTGTCTTTGGGGCAAGCCTTATTCAAGTCCATGAAATTGACACACATGTGCTATTTCCCGTTTGCCTTCTTGACCATGACCATGTTTGCCAGCCAATCTGAGTAGTGTAGGTTTCTGATGAAGTTGGCGGCGAGCAATCGATCTACCTCGTATTCTATTGCCTTTTGTTTAATTGGCGCAAAACTTCTCTTCTTCTGTCGGATGGGCCGGGCCTTCGGGTCGACCCCGTGCTTATGGGAGATTACTTCGGGGTCGATTCTGAACATGTCCTTCGGTACCCAAACGAATACGTCTGAGTTTTCTCGGAGGAACCGGATCAGGTCTTCGCGGTGGTCCCCTGCCAAGAGCGAGCCGATCTGGACTATCCGGCTATCGGTCCCTTCTACATGGGGGACTTCTGTCAGCGCTTCCATTAGGGTGCCATGAACTTCCGTATGGTCGTCACGTCTATCTAAAGATTCCTGGAAGTCGGACGTGTCTCCAAAATCGCTGCCTTAATCTTCGGCGAGGTCCGTCGAAGCAAGGCAAACCTTGGCGGTTTGCTGGTCCTTATAGACCCGGCCTATTCCTCTTGATCCAAAGGGAATTTTAGCGCGAGGTGATAGGTCAAGATATAAGCCCGGAGGGCGTTCAGGGTAGGACGTCCCAGGAGAATGTTATAGGATGACGGGACCTTAGCAACGAAGAAGTTCACCGGTATAGTCCGTGTCTTGCCCGGTTCCTCAATGTTGAGGAGGAGTGTGACCGATCCTTCTTCCGGGACAGAATGGTTGGTGAACTCGAAGAGGACATGGGAGGTTGGCAGATGGTCGGATGAATCCAACCCCATACACCGGAAACAGTTGTAGGACATGATGTCCGCCGAGCTCCCGGAATCGATCAATATTCTTTGGACCTTGTAACCGTGGACTCGGGCTGCTATCACAAGGGGTCATTATGAGGAAGTGATATGCCGTGAAGGTATTCGTCGGTGAATATGATCGGATCATCCTTCCTGCATTTCTTATGGGGCGGATCGTTTACTTCGATCGGTAGGAGGCGGTGGCTCCCCCCACTTTCCCGAGCTGGATCCTCGGTAACGACCATGATTTTCCCGATCGTTAATTTCCCGGGAGGGGTTTGGTCCTTTTGCTCCCACTCTGCCTGCCGCTTGTCCTGTAGGTATTTCGCCAGGTGGCCGAAGCGGATTAACTCCTCTATGTAGTCACGGAGTTGTTTGCAGCTCTCAGTCGGATGACCCTGTGTCCTGTGATGGGCGCAATACGGGCCACGGAGACGCTTGCCCGTTCTTTGGGTAGCCGACGGGAGCTTAAAGAACCTCTCGCCCTTAGCTTCCTCCAACAGATTTGTCTGGGAGATGTTTAGAGGGGTATATTCCTGGAACCTCGGGGAGTAAGGTTTCGGACTATCGACTTTCTTTTTCTCTTCCCTTTCCCTTCTCTTTCGGTCCGCTTGGTCGCCTCGGGGCAGGTTGGAGTTCACCTCTGACTCGAGTTGGATCTCTCTCTCGGTCCATGCCTTCAATTCGGCCATGGTCTTAGGTTGCGCTTATGCCGAAGAGCGAAGCCACTCTTTGTGCCTAAGACCCAACCTTAGCGCGGTGATAACCGTTTCATCGTGGTGCTCAGGAACCTCCAGGAGGGCATTGTAGAAGAGAGTGATATACCCTTTGAAGCATTTCTTGTCTCTACTCTTGACGGTGAATAGGTAATCGACCGTCTTCTTCTGTCGCCAGTTCCTGATGAAATGACCGAGGAATTGTGTAGCCAGCTCATCAAAAGTCGAGATGGAGCACAGCACAAGCCCTCGGAACCAGTCCCGGCCAGCTCGGATCAGGGTAGTAGGAAAAGCTCGGCATTGAGCCGCGTCTGAGTTATCTTGGAAGCTCATGCCCGCCGTAAATGCGTCCAAGTGGTCCTTCGGGTCGGACTTGCCATTGAAAAGGGCCACTTTAAGCGGCTTGTTCCTGGACGAGATGTGCTCGGCCAGTAACCTTTCTGTAAAGGGCTTTGTGAGCGAATTGGCGGAGTACTTAGCCCCTTCGCCGGACATATGGACATCTCGTCATTTGACTTCAATTTCTTTTTCGAGGGCCTCGATCCGGTGGTGTTACCCTGAGGATTCCGCACAGTCGGAGCGGCGGCTATCCCCGTCTAGGGACTGCATGAGGGTGCGGCTTCGATTTCGCACTATCACGTTTCTTAAATCCTCGGGCGAGGCCCTTCTTGAGTAGTCCCGACGTTCGCCATTCGCACGGCCTCGGCATTGGTGGGGGCACCGGTTGCACCTGGAAGTAGGCGAATTGACCGAAACCTTCTTTAGAGGAGTGAGCGCGCGGCGGGCGTCGGAGCGACGGCCCGGTCTTCCGTGAGATCGGGGTATGGAGCTGTCCAGCACCCAGAGGGTCATGGAATCATTCATCGCGTGCGGGTCATGGTTTCCGGACCTGGCATGCCAGTGTTCAGCAACGCTGGGACGAGCTTGCGCAAGATCGAGGGCCTGGGCATGCCCCTCTGCCCTCCCGCGGGCTTTTTTATCCCGGGAATATGGAACTGCGGCTTGATGGGTAGGGCCCACCGCTTGAACGTGGACGAGCGCATCCACAATAGTCGTGAGTCTGTCGATTCGAGCGGATAAGGCGCCGCGACGTTAGGAGGGGGAGTAGAACTTCTCCCGCCTCCGTTATGGAGGGTGGGGCGGTTTGTATTGGGATCGTCGCGGTTGTCGCTCGCCATCGGATCGAGGGCGGAAGATAAACTTTATAGGTTGAGAAGCTTCTGAAACTTCTTATAGACGGCGCCACCTAATGGAGGTTGTGATTTCCCTCATATGTTATCCTCCGTCGATCTGGCGAGGGCGGTTTTGTGCGGTTGAGATTTTAGTTGAGGGTTAAGTGTGTGGATCTCAATGGGTTGGTATTGACACCGAGCTATCTGCAAAGAAAGTCCCGGGATGGGTGACCACCGTAGGCCCTCCGAAGATCAAGTTAGTTCCGTGGAATAAGAGCCGAGCAGCAGCGTATTTGAATGAATTCGAGTTACCTAAGTCGTCTGAAAGAGGGGTTTATATAGTGGTCGCGTGGAGCGAGCTGGTGTGAGATTCCCGCCATCAGTTATGCCCCCTCGTTACTCCCGCGTTGATGGCGGGATCCGCTCATTAATGGGGAAATGCTCCCGCGTGGGATGCGGAACGCGGGGTAGTGGATATCTCGCTTTGGCGAGATACGCGGAGCTGTTGCGGGGGTGTTTGGGCTCCACGCTCTTGGTTGATCAGGGGAGCCGAGGAAGCTCAGCCTGTCAGAAGGCTTGGAGATTAGATGAGAGGTCGAGGAAGCTCGGCCTGTCAGATGGCTCAGAGACGAGCCGGGAGGCTGAGGAATGTCTCCAATGCATCAGGCTTATTCCAGCTCTATAGCCCCTGAGACACGTCATCTGTTACGTGTCGTGATCTGGGGTATTCCCAGTTGTGAGCATCATCAACTATAATTATGTGATTATTAGTATAAAAATTTTGTTATCATATAGTCTCCTCTCTTTGAATTGTTCTTTATTTTAAACTAGAATAATCTAAATCTAATATAAGTATTTTCAAAACAAAAATAACATGCGAGTAACCATTTTTCCAAGAAATTGTTGTTAAATCTTAATGTGTAACTAAAAATTAATAGGTTGTTTAGAAATGTAACGGGGAAAGAAAATAAATAAACAGATATTTGCTTTAAGAACTTGTAGAGTGTTTTTCGTTACCCTATTGAGGTAGGATGCACACGTGTTTCAGGCATGTACAGATTCCCCCAGCTCAATGGTGTGCGGGGTTTATTGATCATGAGGATTCTAATCTCCGGCAGCCGCAGACAAAACTGTCGTTAATTTCAGAATCTGTTCACCGCCGAAAACGGAGACGAACCGGGATGGATTATCTTACCTGAATTCTGGAGGCAGATGATATTTGGATTTATTCGTCCACCTCTCCGAAGATGCTAAGTTGATTTATAGCACCGTATATCGGAGGTTTGGACGGATGCGGCCGTTGTAGCAGACTTCGTCAGATTCCCCTTCGTTTGCGAGGGGTTTTTGATTATGGGGACGCTATTCCCTGCAGGCGTAAGCCCTTGCAGTTAATTACATTACCGCATCACGATAACCACTTTCTCCTGCTCCGGAAGTTCACTTCGTGTCGTGTGTGTTTTTATTTGTTTTGGTTTTGGGTTGCCCATGGATTGTATACGGAGACTAATTTATATTGTCGCCCGTAGGGCGTGGATTAGTCCAAATCCGTATACCTTAGATTTGGGTTTTTTTATTTAAGGACAGTTAATTTATTTTGAGATTAAGATCGACTTAAATGTATGTGAGTATTTGGGGCTTGATTTGTTTTTGTTAAAGATACATTAGTCCAATTTGAGATTAAGATCCACTTAACAATTTTTAGGATCATTCTTATTTCCGATCCAATAAAAGAGCATTTGGGCTCTATTATTTTAGTTTAAGGACATTTCGGTCCGTTATCGCCATTTTGGAGGCGAATATTAGTTTAAGGACGTTTCGGTCCGTTATCGCCATTTTGGAGGTGAATATTAGTTTAGGGACATTTCGGTCCATTACCCGTTTAAGGACGTAGTGCTCCATTACCAGTTTAAGAACGTAGTGGTCCATTGTGTTCATCTTGCACGCACGTTTATTTGTTATGTGACGGAATGAACAAGGGTGATATGGAATGCACCCCGTATGGGGTGCGGTCTGATTTGAAGTGTGCACGTCGGTTTGGACAGTTTGGGAATGCACTGAAGAATTGTTGGTTGTCGGGACCCGCCACCTCTTTGAAGATGTTGAAGAATTACAACGACGTATATCAGAGGTGTAGAGAGATGTACCCTTAAACAAAATCCCGTATTTGAGGAAAAAGGGGGACTGTTGTGGACCTAAGAGTCATTAGTCATTTTTGAGACTAATATTATCGTAGGAGATATGGGATGAATACCATTTGGAAGGATTATTAGTCATGTTTGGGACTAAGATCAGTTTGGGGAATCATGTGCACAGGGGGGCTCAGTTGATTGGAAATCGAAGAGGTTTTGACCTTGGGAAAACTTAACCAATTTGGGCCAGGTCTGGGTCTCCATAGTTACCCAACAGTGCTAAGCAATGGTATATGCAGCACTCACATATATCCCATGTGAGACGCTGGATCGGTGTTAAACATTGAACTCTGGAGGCGCTCACGTGTGAACACGTGAGGCACTCCAAATATGGGCTCTGCTCTTTGGGTTTTATTTCCCACTTTTATATTGAAGTGCTTCCCCTTTTTATATTGAAGTGCTAGGCACTTGATTGGGGGTCGCATGCAAAGCACGTGACTACCGTAGGAAGTGCTCCTTGCTCTTCTTTTAAGCACTCGCGTGGGAAACACGTGAGGCAGCCTCAGCCTTTTCTTTTTATTCATTAGAAGAACTCATGTAGAAAACACGTGAGGTCTCATTATAGTGTTAAACACTAACGAATCACCAGGCTGTTCTTCTTTGTACTTGGAGATTTTGATCTCATATTAATGACATTTCTAGTCATTAGGCTTTGGGTTTGGAAGGTCTCAAATTATTATCATCGTCTGAGGGATCAAGTTCTCCTCTTGTTTATGCAAGAATCAAATTCTTTATATAGGGTTAAACCCTAGTTTTCAGAGGAATTAAATTCTCATATGTTTTTGTAAGAATTAAATTTTTTGGACTCGGTTCTTTTCCCTAGGCTTTGAATCTTCATGACAGAATCTCCCTAATGAGAATTAAATTCTCAACTTGTGGGGAAATCCGTTTCTACACATCTCAACCAGAGGAAGAACTAAGTTCTTATATGAAGGGTTAAACTCTTAGAGAGGCAAAGAAGGAATGGAACAATCTCAGTGTTTTTTCTTCTTTTTACCTCATATGTTCTGACGAAACAAATCTTCGCTGAGAATCAAATTCTTTTTTTTTGTCTCTACTTCTGTCTTCCCTCTCTCTGTGTGTGTCTCTCCCCCTCCTTGAGACTTGAAGTCTCGGGGTCTTTATATAGTGGAGAGAAGTTTGTTTAATTCTCAGAAAATCTCTCATTAAGAGATCCCCATTAATTTAATTGATTTCAGAATTGATTTGGGAAATTTTACCCACCGTTGGATTTGTGATCCAAGGACTTCTGTTTTTATAGAAGATATTGTTCTTGTTTTTAACAAGATTGGGGATATTCTCCCATATATAGAATAAAATTCTATCGAGCGGTGACATTTTAATCACCATTGGATTTTTAATTCACGGGTTCTCTGTTTTATAGAGGGCATAGAATTTTATTCTATGATCCAACCGAAGGTATCTTTCTTATTTTAGAAAGATCTGGGGAATGTTTTATCCAAACAGAATTTAATTCTGTATCTTGATGATTTATCATCTCCGTTGGATCTTTGATCCAACGGCTCTGTTTAACAGAGAGTAGAATTTAATTCTACCTTATTTAATTTGGGCGCTAACGCTCACATGGGAAACACGTGGGCGTTGCCTATGCATTTAATTCTTTTATAAATAGTCACTCTCGTGCTTTACACGCCGACGCTCACGTGTGTTCCACGTGAGGCGCTACTATAAGATTTAATCCTAACAGAAGCTGGCGCTGGCGCTCACGTGGGAAACACGTGAGGCACTCAAGGATTTAATCCTATCTGAAGCGGTACCTGTTAGTTGTATGTATGCCCTAGAGTCCAGTATTGTACAGATGATGTATATTATATTGGATGCTTGGACATATATAGAGAGGACTTTCTTGCTCGATATGATAGTATGCTATCTGGTTGCTCTTTATCTTAACATGTATACTTGTCTCTTGATACTGTCTTATAGTTACATGTTGGTAAAGCCCTTAGGATGTGTACTTGACTACCTGGACTATGATGCGGATCATACTAGTGGGGACAAAGTAGTCCATAAGTACATCCTTTAATGTTCCTAGTCGTAGGTGTATCGAGACAGGGCATCGATATACCAGAGTAGACTAGCGTATACGCTTCTCGACCCATGAGATGGGTGATGGAGGATCCCATATCCATTGGTGTTTGACATCAGAGATGGTATACGGGTGCTCAGTGGAGACTGGGTACACAGGACGGACTCGCCGAGAACTCCCAGATGGTATTATACCTCATGTCAGATGGCAGTTCTTTGGTAACACTTGTGCAGGTTAGTCTGTAGACCCGAGATCGTCATAGAGTCTTGTGTGATTCCCACTGTGCTTTGATTTCCACCTTACCACGTCCAAGAGGGCGTGCAAAACGGTGGTTTTTGGGTACAGTCCCGAGTTACATGGAGGCGATGAGCGATAGGAGGGGTTTCGTCTCTCCCGGTATTGGGGGTTGATGTTGCGCTGTGCTCGATTGGCCATAACAGGGAAGTCCCTGGCCAGGGCTGATTTAGAGATTTGCTGGTAAGTGTTACCAGTAGTTTCTCGACCCGTTATGAGCCTCACATCGGCACGACTTATCGGTTATTGGGGTCTGACGATTACCACCCCTAGACTTGATATGCGACATATCAGACGAGGAGACCGGACTGTACGGGAAGTGTTACCGTTTGGCTTTTACAGGAGTTGGAGCGGGCTTGCTTGCTGATCTTTTGATCGCTCAATACCCGGGTAGCCGTTACGTCCAGCTAGTACCGCTGACGGCTTGTGGGTTCTTGATGTGATCATCACCTACTGCCGGCGTATTGACGAGTCTTTAGAGTCCTACATAGAGCTTTTACTGGCTCAGGCAAAACGAAATAGGAGCGCATATGTGATATGTGCGGGACCGAGAATAATGCGTGTATATGATACCGTATTCTATTCTCGCGACTTTTTATATCGGTCGGTTATATGTGATATAGCCGGGTTATCGAATCAAGTGTTGATTCGATAAGTCGATACATTGGATGTTAGTCGGTTATATGAGTTATGACCGGATTATTAAGTCAAGTGTTGATTTAATAATTTATTGTATAATTGTATATTGGATATACTAATTTACATTAACTAACATTTGTTCACTTAAGGGTTTTTCTCACATGTGCACAACTTTAATGTATATATGATATATATTAAAATGTGTTTTCTTTTTGTATCATGGTTGTTGATACATCATTCATAGGTGTATGAGACTTACACCATGTTATTTATTATGTTGGGTCTTAATATTTAAAGTAATTACAAAATTAGTGGAGGATTAGAAAAATGCATGAAGCTTGTGGAAGCTTGTGGATGCATTGACTAAGTCCATTAAGTTTGTTTTTACTATGGATATTTGTTAACCCAACCATAAGGATTAGCCATGGTTATGTCTCTACATGAGTTAGTATATGATACTCACTCACCATGGTTAGCTTTCTCACTTGATCATTATCTTTCTCTCTTTATTCCTTCATCTTCTTTCTTGAGCAAAAGAGCTCTCTAGGGTTTGATCCAAAGAGAGAAACATTATGAGAAAATAAATTCTAAAGTGAACCCACTTCCTATTTCTCCATCCTCTACTAGACTAGCACTTTAGTTTAGGGTGTTTGCTTCACTAATTCTCTAGTTAGTGAAGTAGAAGCTTGAGTTGGCATCCCCTCGATGTAGATCATCTTCGGCCTCGAAGACTTCAAGCAAGGACGCTACTTTAGCCTCGTGAAGCCATGCAAGAGTCCGGGAGAACCACGATCGCAGTGAAGGGACTTCAACAAGGAGCTAAAGAAGTGAAGGACCGATCTACAAAGGTTGTATTTCATATTCACTTAGTTGTAGATGCTATTTACTTGCATGTGAAACCCTAATTTTCTAGCAAAGATCTTGTTTAGGGTTGTTAGGCACGGCTAAAATTTTAATCGGGCATGGTTGATGCTTTCTTAACCCTTGTTAGAGTGCCTAGTAACCTTACAGTACCTACATGCTTTGCATGTGGGTGCACGTGTTTAACACGTGGAGGTTCCCCTTTATTTTTATAAGGGAACAACAAGTTTTGAGCCAAAATTTTTGGCGGGAACACCTCTCGCTTTGAGATGAGAGAACCTCCGATTAACGGGTCATGCAGATAATACAAACTCAATGTGAAATATGCGTTATGCATGTATGGAGTCATGTTTGAAAATGATTTTTGAGGGTTATTGAGCATATCGGGAGCCATCATATGGGGGTTCCGCTGCCCAGTCAACGGGCTGAAGGTCAAGGGTGCGGGGCAATGCCCCGTGTAATTTTTTTAAAAGGAAAGTATTTTGAGTGTGTCGAACGGATCCCAAAGTGGGAAAGAGAGAGGATTTTAGTGGCTTCCCGAGTTCGGGAGGCCACCCAAGATGGTGGGACCCCTTTTGGGGGGTCCGGACAGGGGGATCCCTCTTTTGGGTGGTCCCGACAGCGGGACCCCCTGAAGGGGGGTCCTGAACGTGGGATCCCCCGAGAGGGGAACCCCTCTTTAGGGGGGTTTCCGAAGGCGGGATCCCTCTTTTAGGGGGTCCCGAAAAGGAAACCCCTCTTTGGGGGTTTCCAAAGGTGGGATTCCTGGAAGTGGGTCCCGAAAGTGTGAACTCCCTTAAGGGGAGTTCCAAAGGAGGGACCCTTTTTGGGGGTTTCCAAGTGCGGGAACTATTAGTGATATATGTCCTAGAGGCCATTATTTTAAAGTACTGAATTGTATATTACATTTTGAAAGCTTGGGATATACACAGATATAATAACAGTCTTGTTCAATATGATAGTATGCTATCTGGTTTGATTCTACCTCAACATGTGTATATGTTTCTTTTAACATATCGCTAATACATGTTGGTAGAGCCCTTAGGATCTTTGCTTGACTACCAGTGTTGTGATGGCAGTCACACTCGTGGGGGCTGGGCAGTCTATAAGCACATCCTTAAACTTGTCCCTAGTTGTAGGATTATCGAGACTGGGCTTCGATACTCCAGAGTAGACTAGTGTATACGCTTTTTATCCCCGTCAGGGGAGATGGCCTGTCCTGCAACCATTGGTATATGGTACCAAAGATAGTATACAAGTGCTCATTGGGTTATAAGCTACACTGGACGGACTTGCTGGGAACTGCTGGTTGGTATTATACCTATCATCAGTTAGCAGTTCTCTGGTGACATGAGTACAGGATAGTCCGTTGACTTGACATCACTATTCGTCTCGAGTGTGTTTCCACTATACTTAGATTACTACCCTACCACAACTCAAATGAGTCGTGCAAACAGGTAGTAGTTGGGTGCAGTCTCGAAGCACTTGGAGGCAGTAGTGGATAGAAAGGATTCGTCTCTCCCGGTATTGGGGGTTGATATCGCGCTGTGTTCGGATAGCCATTACACAAAGTCCCTGGCCAGGGCAAGCGAGATTTACTGGTAGGTACACCAGTAGTTTCTCAGGGTGTATTGGGCTCTACACCGACACGACTTATTGTGCTGTTAGGGGTCTGACATTTACCATCCCCTAGGCCTGATATATGATACTCTTAGATGAACAGACCGGACTGTACGGAGAATGTCACCTATAAGCTCAGTAGGGTTTTCGAACGAGCTATCGTGTCGATCTTCCCTTCGACAGATACCTGGATAGCCATTACGTACAGCTAGGGCCACTGACGTGTTTGTGGTTAAACTCATTGCCAGCGTATTGTCGAGTCTTTAGAGTCCCACACAGAGGGTTTCCCGGTTCAGGCGAAACGGTGTAGTTTGCGTATGGTTTTACGCAGGGGTGTTCGATTGAACACGTGCATTTATGCACGTGCTTTAATTGGACGGTTTAGTAGTACTAGCCGGTTTGAAAGACAGCCAATTTTGATGTTAGTATTATATTGCTCTCTTTTGTGTATTTGTATTTTAACACAAATACGGTATTTATACGAATACGTGTATTTGTATAAATACGGGTATTTATGTTTTGATACAAATACATGTATTTCTTTCTAAATATGAATACGCGTATTTTGTATTTTCAGTACAAATACAGTATTCGTATTTTGGTAGAAATACGGTATACGTATTTATACAGGTATGGGTATACTTATTTATTTACTTACATTTATATTATAAATGTTTGTATATGTGTACTTAATGAGGTAGCTTCACACACACTCTCTCTCTTATTCATCATTCAACATGGAAGTGTGTGGGCTTGTGACTCACCCTAGTGTGTCACCAAGCCCACCCACTTATTTTGTTTGTCAGGAATAGATAAGTGAGAGTAAGAGAGACATTTTGTAACCATGGTTCATTTTCTACACTTGAGATTTTTTCTAGTTGCCACCATCATCTTCTTCCTCCTCAAATCTCTTTCTTGAGTTGTGAGGATTAAAAGAAAGCACTTGTTATCATAAACTACACCACTTTAAGTATCCTGTCTTAGCAAGACTCGATCCTTAGTTGCTTCCGACGAAGCTATCACTTGAATCTGCATTCTCGGGTGGATCGTCTTTGACACAGAAGATCGGCTTCGAAAGATCATACCATCAACCCAAGGAGCTTAAGAAGTCAGCCTTCAAGACCCGAAGGACCGTCTACAAAGGCTGTTATTTCAACCGAGTAGCTGAAAACTCTAGTTAGGGTTAGCTTAGTTTAATGTTTGGGCTATTATCCTGGGATTTAGTGTTATGTGCTCAAGAAATTTAAAGTTTTTGATTCCGCATAACCATAGTTGATACGGCAAGGAGCACACATACAATTACAGGAACTCCCTTTTTGAGGGAGTTCCGACGAGGAATATGTGTTGTGACCCATATTCCCGTGGATCTCATGGGAGATTTGGCGCCAAAGGGGGTTTGTTCAGTTGATAAAACTGCACATTTTTTTATTACATTTTTCCTACTATTTCTATATTAGAAAATGTGTTTATTATAATATATGATACATATGAGGGTTTATCTGTAAAAAGACTAATTTTCATGTGTTGATATATTATAATTAACATTTGGTAGGAAAATGTATGGAAAAATATCATTGACCAAATCTTAAGAAAACAAACTCTACTAAATATCATTTGAGTTGTTGTGCAGAATTTTCAGGACTAAAATCAAGGAAATCAAGTTGTTAAAGCAAACCTGTCTAATTAAGAAAGCAAAACTTAGAAATCAAGTCTGGCAGCAACTACGAGAAGATTTCCAAGTTCCAAAGGTTCCAGAGATCGCCACATGTCACACAGATGAAGCCACAGAGAAATGATCAACGGATCAGATCATAGGGCCGCGGATCCGCGGCCAAACCCCCTATTGGCCGCGGATCCGCTGCGGTTTTGAAGACTTAGGAGATAGGATTTTTTCTGTTGGATAATAACTACTTGCTTCCAAATTAGGAAGCTAAGTTTCTGGCTTTGGGACTATAAATAAAGACCGAGAGCCTCTTGGAAAAATTATCAAGTCGACGCGATCACGAAGTCCAAGACGGCTCACGCATCCAGGCTGATCATCAATGGTTCATCTACCTCCTTAGAAGAGATCGAGAAGCAACTAGTATTTGTAATCATTTTCTAAGGAATCAAAGTGTAATGAATATTGTTGATTAATAAAGGTAGCTTTCTTTTTCTTATTCTATTTCTTCGTAGTTTAATTATGCATTTTCTTTCCATCTCTTCTTCTCCCAACATGCGCGAGTAATTCTCCGCTTGTTAGGGTTCGTAGGATTAGGGTAGGTTAATGGATGATGAAAATACCTAAACTCTTTTTACGTCCTATAAAGTTTATAAACTTTACCAAAAGAATCACTAACATCCTAATCGGGCGCGCTACCAATTCATTGTTAGTCTCGACCGCGATTAGAGATTAGATTAATGATTGTTTTGGTAAAGGCTAGATATGAACGGAGTTCCGTGTCGAGATAGGGGTTAAGAGTGGGATTCCTTTTCCCTCCAGAAACCCTAATCTACATGCATCACTGTCATTCTAGTGTTAAATCTATTAAAAGATAGAAAGAGTAATTTTTAATTAATCATCCATAACCACTAAATCCTAATGAACCCTACAAGGCCTCTTCTTATATAAACTTACATCCGCACTTAATCTAGATCTATATTTTGCATCCGTGTTTAACGTAGATCTAGATCCTACAACCATTCTACAATATTCTTTATCCCTCCTCTCTCTTTCAACACATCTAAAGTAAGATTAAAAGATTCAACGTTTCCCTGAGGACGACCCGTACTCACCTCGGTCTAGCTACGCGCGACACCGTTCTGATTGCGGTTAATTACTACAAACACAATTTTTCACACCAATCAGGGTTCATGGGAGTAAAAACTATATTCTTTCATCCCAAAGATATCGATTTTATGCATTTTGATGGTGAATCATATGGGTTTCACCAAGATTCTTTATCCATGGTGCTTTCTTAGGGTGAAAGCCATGGCTTTCACCCCAAGAGATCACCATCTTCTCATTTTCTTAGTTTGGTTGAAGAAAGTCAATATTTTTTTCTCTTGTTTTGGATCTTAGAGCAGTTTTATTTTGGTTTTTTGAGAGAAAGAAACTCTTTTTTGTGTGTTTTCTAAAGGAAGAAGATGAAGTGAGGGATGAGAGAGAAAATCATCTCAAGAGAAAGCTGGAGGCTTAAAATCCTTAGAAAGAATAGAACGAGAAGAATTTTTTTATTTCTATTTTGTGTAGTGTTTAAATACCCCTTACATTTTGCACTTGAGCTCTTAGGCTTTACAAATTGGCTTTTTGTCTATTTTTCAAATATACATGCGTACTTTTTCATTTTGGCCCTTAGGCTTTTTAAAATTGGCTTTTTGTCCATTTCTCTTATATTTATTTTTACCAAATTACATAATAAACATATTTATTACATTTCTTCCTTTCTTTACATCCTTGGCATGTGGTCGGCTCCCATGCTTGAGCTTGGATCCGGCTTGGGCCCACTTGACTTAAGTTTGGGCTTGGGCCCACTTGTTTGGGGTTTGATTTTGACTTCGACCTTTTGACTTTTAGTCAATAGGGTGTAATTTTTTATCCCAACAAAATACCCCTCATCAATAAATGCACATCACATGTATGCATGGTGTGCATGAAATTGATGGATCTTCTTTTCAGTGAGTTTGGCTTGGTTCTCTTTTACCGACGTGGAGGTCGATACTGTCATTTTTGCGATGTGGACGGTCGGTGCTGCCCTTTTTATGACATGGACGGTCGGTGGTTTGATTTGGTTCTCTTTTGGTGACATGGAGGTCGATGCTGTATTTTTTGCGATGTGGACGGTTGATGCTGCTCTTTTTGCGACGTGGACGGTCGGTACTACCCTTTGGTTCCCTTTTGATGACATGGAGGCCGATGCTATCCTTTTTGCGACGTGGATGGTCAATACTGCTATTTTTGTGACTTAGACGTCTGATACTGCCCTTTTTGTGACGTTGATGGTCAATACTGCCCTTTTTGCGATTTGGACGGTTGATACTTTTTTTCCATTCCCTTTTAGCGACGTGGAGGTCGATGCTGCCCCTTTTGCGATATGGATCGTCGATACTGCCATTTTTGCGATGTGGATGGTCGATACTGCCATTTTTGCGACTTGGGCGGTCGATACTTGGATTTGATTTGTTGATGATTTTGAGCTTAAAAGCACTTCCAGGTGGGACTTGGAGTTTGAGGATTTGGAATTTGGGTTTTTGGTCAGCATTAGTACCGCTAACATTGAAGAATAATGCCAGGAGTGACTCATAATTTGTCTTTGGATGATTTAATGGTTTGAATTTTTGGGTGGCGACTGCATTGTTAACACGGGAATGGGGTACTAGGAGTGACCCATCATTCGCTGTTGAAGGATTTTTTTTTCTAGTTTAACGACTCAGGGATTATCTATTTCCGGTTTAATGACATAGAGATCATCTGCTTACAGTTTAACGACTTAGGGGGTCTATGTGGCTTGATTTTCTTGTTTGGCACTTTTTGGCGTGTTTTTGTAGTGCTGTTCGAGATGAGCTTATCCGCGATTTGGTGTGTTTAACATAGTATTTTTTTAGATATCGGCCGTTGATGGATGTCTTGAGATTATTTCTCTCGGCACTTATCAGTTGGTAGGATCCTTTATTGAACACTTTCTCGATGATATAATGCTCTTCCCAGTTTGATTCAAACTTTCCTTTCGCATGTCGGCTGATGATGATCTGTCTTCTAAGGACTGACACCAATTCACCCTTTTTAAAAGCACGGAGGCATGTTATTTTGTCATACCCTGTGACATTTGAGTTCGGTATAACTCCAGATTTTTTTTGTATGACGAGTCTTTTTTCTTCGAGCACGTCAACCTCTTTGAGTTGAGTGAGAAAATTCTCCTCCTCTATCAGACTGTGCCGGACATTCATTCTTAAACTTAGGATTTTGACTTCAAGGGGAAGGATTGCTTCCACCCTGAAGAGCAGTGAGTATGGGGTAAATTGCATTGGAGTGCGATGCGTGATACGATACGCCCATAATGCTTCATGGAGCTTGCTGTGCCAGTCTATTTTGTTGTCCGAAGCATTCTTCTTTAAGAGTTTGCATAGGGTTTTTTAAAGGCTTCGGCCAACTCATTGGCCCTTGGATTATAGATGGAGGAATATCTCCAATTTATCTTGTGCTGAGAGACGAATCTTAAGATTTTGAAGCTCTTGAAAGAAGGTCCATTGTCGGAAATGATCCTCCTGGGTATGCCGAAACGATATAGAATATTGTGTCGGAAGAACGTCAGGATATCCTCCGTTTTAACTTCTTTTAGAGGGACAGCTTTGGCCTATCTGGAGAAATAGTCAGTGGCCATCAGTATGAATCTGTGACCCTTAGATGACGGAGTGTCAATTGGACCAACTGTTAGGATGTTTTGCTCACCAAGCAACAATTTAAAACACGGCAGAATGAATAGTTTTAAAAATCAAGAGAGCAGAGCATCCAAAACCCAAGAATAATACCCAAAGATTTAAACTTGCTAACATCTAGTGAATATACAAGAGACTATACTTAAGGTTTAATGGTTACAACCTTTGTAGCGTGCTTGTAACCCCTCTATAGACTTTAGCTAGGCTCCTCAACTCCAGATTCGAGCTTGCACGAAGATCTTCTCGTCAAAAATGATCCACCTTGAGATAACCCAACCCAAGCTACTACTTCACCTAGTGAATCCTTGTGAAGTAACTTAGTCTCACAAGTTGGCTAAAAATGTAAGAGGAAGAGGATGTAGAAATATTGCTCATAATTTTTCTCTCAAGTATTATTTCCTTTTCCTCCAAAGAAAAATCAAGAGAGAGAATGAGATGATAATAATGAAACTTGATTAACGAGAGAGAGAGAGAGAGAGAGAGAGAGAGAGAGAGAGAGAGAGAGAATAGCCATACATATCCAAGAGAACACCTTAGAAGGCTCTCTCATTCTCTACACATCTCTCTCTCTCTCTCTAATGACTCATTTCTTTATTTTCCAAATAAAGGAAATAGGTGGCAATCTAGAAACATTTAAGTGTATCTTATACGTTATAAAATGTATCAAATACATAATCTACTATTTGTATCAAATACAAATACAATATGAGAGATTAATAAAGTGAACATAATACTAGAAAATATATTTATCAATATATATATATAATTATTAAATTAACACTTGATTTAATAATCCGGATTCAACAAGAGTTGGCTAATATTATTAAAACATCCGATTAACGTACGTATATCAAATACACGTGTTTAATCGAACTCCTGCGCGTATCGCCATACGCACTCTATATCGTTTCGCCTGAGTTGGAAAACCTCTGTGGAGGACTCTAAAGACTCGACAATATGCTGGCAGTAGGTTAGAATCATATCCATAAACCACAAGCATGTCAACGGTACTAGTTGCACGTAACGGCTATCCATGTATTGATCGAAAGAAGGTCGACAAGCAAACTCATCCATACCATGCAGAGCTTATCAGTGATGGACACCGTACAGTTCGGTCTCTTTTCCTAAGAGTGTCGCATACCGGTTCTGGTGGGTGGAATCCGTCAGACCCCCAATAACCCGATAAGTCATGCCGATATCTAGCTCATAACCAATTGAGAAACTACTGATAACACTTATCTGTAAATCTCATCTGCCCTGACCAGGGACTTATGGTTATAGCCAATCATGCACTGTGCGACATCAACTCTATATACCGGGAGAGATGAATCCCTTCCGATTGCTCACTACATCCATATAGTTCGAGACTGTACCCAACTAAAACTTATTTGGATGGTTCTTTAAAGCCGTGGTAGAATAGTAATCAAAGCACAGTGGGAACCACACAAGACACTATGAAGATCTCAGATTTACAGACTATCCTGTACTCATATCACTAGAGAACTGCTATCTGACGATAAGTATAATACCATCTAAGAGTTCTTGGTGAGTCCGTTCGGTGTACCCATTCTTCAATGAGCACCTTTTTTACCGTCGAAGATCAGTCAGACGGACTGGTGTCGAATGTCTTTCCTGAATTTGGAGGCAAATGCATAGGTTTGATCCATCCACCTCTCCGAAGACACTAAGTTGATTTATAACTGAGTATATCGGAGCTTTGGATGAATACGACCAATGTAGCCGACTTTCAGATTTCCTCCCATGGAGGAGAGGTTTATTGATTGTGGGAACACATTTTCCTGCAGGCACAAGCTCCTGCAGTTAATTACGTTATCACAAAGTCATAACAACTTTCTGCATTTCAGGTTACTTCTTCATGTGTTTTGTTTTAGTTTATTTTGGATTGCCCTTGGATTGTATATGGAGACTAATTTATGTCATCGTCCGTAGGTCATGGATTAGTCCAAATTCGTATATATATTTCATGATTTGGAGCAAGCATTTTCTTGACGGGGTCCAAGTTGGTGTTTTGATTTACCAACGGGGATGAACTTAGGTCGTATTTCCCACATTTTTGAGGTCCATGGGTTCACATGCTTGCATAAGCCTTATCTAAGGATTGCTAGTCTTATTTAAGAATTAAGATCAATTTAGAACATTTTGAGCATACGAGCACAATTGATTTTAAGATCAATGAAGCTTAAGCTTCAGGACTTAGCGGATTTGTGGCTAAGGATTGGGGTCTATTTGACACCAACATGTTTGGCGCATATGATATATGTTGGGATTCCTTAGCACCATGCTTAGGGTTTGCAAGCATCACTCATGCCACAATAAAAATTTGGGGAGGTGCTAAGCAATCTAACCATGAATCTTAACTAGAATTTTTAGGGTAACAACAAAAGTATCACATACTAAAAATTATTTATCATTAAGTGAAGAGAATACAATCTTTGTAGGCTTGCTTTAGTGACTCCTTGGATCTTTGAGAATTTGAAACGGCTCGCTAGAAACTTTCCTAATCCACGATGATCCACTCGAAGTCCTTTTGCACAAAACTCCTTGCTTCACTTAATCAAGAATGAGAATGAAGAAACACTTTACACTAATGGGCTAGAGTAGTTTAGAATGGTGATGTGGTTTCTTTTCTCACTTCAAAACCCTTTCTTTTTAACTAACTCACTCAAAAGAAATCTCAAGAGAGAGGAAGAAGAAGATGGCTTTGCTTGAGCTCAAGAGTTATGATAAAGATAAAATGAATAATGAGAATAGAAAATATAAATATTTTCACACTCTCATCTAACCATGGGTTAATAAATATCTAGATATTTATTTGGGAGTTAAAAGCCAAAAGGAAAATTAATCCATGGTTAATAGTTAGGTCAAGTGTGGTCAAGAGTAGATAAATATCAAACATGAATCAATTTTCTTTTTCTTTAACTCAAAAATAAATATATATACATAATTACTTCCATGTGAGTCTTGCATTGCCATCTAATATGTATCAACAACCATGATACATTGTATGTATGTATGTGTCCATACACATCAACATGTGCATACATGTATGCATACATTAATATAGAAAAGGGTTTAATAAAAAGTGAGATATAAAAAAGTCAATGTTAAATCAACACTTGATTTAACAAACCGGTCATATCACATACGACCCGACCAATAGAAAAACTCCAGATTAATATACGACATCATATACACGCATTTAATCGGGTCCCCGCGCATATCTCATATGCACACCACATCGTTTCGCCTGAGTTAGGAAACTCCTGTGTGGGACTCTAAGACCCGTCAATACGCCGGCAGTAGGTGATGATCAAATCAAACACCCACAAGCCGCAAGCAGTCAACTAAACGTAACGGCCACCCGGGTATTGAGCGATCAGAGGAAAACAAGCGAAGCCGTCAAAACTCCCGTCGAGCCAACTGGCAACACTTACCGTTCAGTCCGGTCTCTTCGTCAGATATGCTGCATATCGAGTCTAGGCATGGCATCGTCGACCCCAATAACTCAATAAGTCATGCTCGTGTATGGCTCATAACAGATCGAGAAACTACTGATAACACTTATCAGTAAATCTCAACAGCCCTAGCCAAGGACTTCCTGTTATAGCCAATCGAGCATTCCACAACATCAACCTGCAGGGTTACCTAGCACGGCAGCAAGGTTTCGTGAGGCATCGTTCATGCCATATTAAAATTTTAGCCATTTTATCTAACCCTAACATAGAATCGTTAAATAGAAATCCGACGGAATGAAATGCAAACGACATTGCAAGTAAAGTGAACAAGGAATACAACCTTTGTAGACCGGTCCTTCACTTCATTGGCTCCGTGTAGTCGTCCCTTCGCTGCGATCATGAACTCCCGGACTCTAGAGAGGCTCCACAAGATGTACGGATCAAGCTTGCTAGAAGACTTCGAGGCCGAAAATGATCTACGTCGAGGAGAAACTAACCCAAGCTATCTCTTCACTAATTATGGAATTAGTGAAGCAAACACCCTTTACTAAATGGCAAGTAGTAGAGGATGATGAGGTAGGAAGTGGGCTCACTTTAAATTTATTTTTCTCATAATATTTCATCACCTCTCAAAACCCTAGAAAACATTTTTCTTGAGCTCATGAAGAAGAAGAAGAAGAAGAGAGATGATGTAACAACCTAGTTCATTTATACCTATTCCAGTTCTTGTATTTCCTTAATTGTGGTATTTTCCTGATTTATCGTGTTTTGGGTGCGAATGGTATTTTACATTTTACATTGCATTCGACCCGACCCGCTTACTTGAAACTTGTTTGATTCATATTTATGAATCACCCTAACTTGTTACGTAGACTTGTGCATTTTCAAATTTATCACATACTAGCATTTTATCTGGTATGGCATCTTTTACCATATAACATTTTAAGTCACGTAAAATATTTTAAAAATACATTTCATGACCTGCTTGATACCCCTAACCCTGTGGTAGCATCCGCACATCTTGTTCTCGTCCCGTTCAGTGAAACAGACTTGTTTGGATGGCTACGCGCACGTACGTGCATCTGTTCTTGGGGGTATGCATTTTTGTTACCCGAGCATTCATTTTTAAATTTCGTCGTTGCAAAGCGGATACGACAAATCTGAAATTTACTGTACACCTTACCTTATAAAATTCATTATAAATCATAGAAAAATTATTAGTATACGTTCTTTAGTTTGTTACGAATCTAACTCAGAATACTATAACTCTATGAAATATTTACTTGCAAAATAAATTTTTTAAATAACGTAAAATGCAAATGAAAATATCTCTAAACTGCTGTCCAGGGAATTCCAGCAGCAAACTTTCAATTTCGAATGTTCATAGATTTTTGTAGGGACAACCTGAGATATTTCAACTTATAAAAATGAAAACCTTATTGAGTTATCTTTGTTTTGGTATAAGACACGTCCCTTTTGGAGAATGTTTGTTATTTTAAAGCTATTTTACAAATCAGGATGGCGCTGAATTTCTGAACGGAACTTTCTTGTGCATGGTTAATCAATACCACTTTTATAGTTATTAATCGGTTTGAATATGTTATCCATGTTAATATTATTATATCAATATCTATTTAATAAATAATAGTGCTTGTGTTTTAATATTCAGCAAATTTTACCGATTTACAGTTTTATAGTATCCGTCTGTATCCGTATGGTTTATTACATATCTAGTTGCACGCCGAGACCATATTCTTTCATGTTACTATTGTATTAGTGCACCATGCTTGATAATGTGCATCCTACATAGTCATGATGTAACCCCTGATAGATATTTGTGCATCCATGCTTTCACCGTACATCCATACCTTTACCGTGATTCGATACTTGCTACATTTTACTGTTAGGCATCCGCTTGATACCTGTGCACTACCTGACATGGCCTGATATATCACTATTTGACATGTTACCTGATCCTGTTTCTAATGCCGACAATCCTGACATGTTGTCCCGATGGACATATCCTGTTGTCTGTATAGACAAACCTGTTCCTGCTTAATCCTGTGTTGGCATTAGCTCCAGATTTATCAATACCTGACTTGAACACATAACTTGGGGGTATGGGGAAATCAAGAATGTAGCTGAACGTAACTCAAAGGGCTATTATATCATTTTACCGTGGTCCCATGGGGAATGAACGGGACATAGACTTACAGTCTATTACAACATTTTACCGTGGTCCCGTGGGGAATGAACGGGGCATAGACCGATGGGTTACGATGAGCATTACATTAATTGATTTCGAATAACTTTAGAGTAGATAACCCTATAGCACAGTTTAGACTACTCACTGCACTTCACCTGTTTATATCCTGTTCACTAATATATATTCATGTTACTGTTTACCTGTTATTGATGACTTGTTACTGTTCATACTTTATGCCTGCATATTTCATTATATCCTGCTTTCTTAGAATTATTGATATTATGACGCACTGACGTCTGGGTTTTGCATGGCCCAGATCCATTATCATTATCGCAGGCAGTCTAGGAGTATTTTGATCAACATGCCGAGCAGTGAGAACATGTTATTAGTTTAGTTTAGTTTCCTTTCAGTATTTCATTCCTGATGTGAGCCCGCATTATGGGACGTACATTCCAGTTTATTATTGTACTTGGATCTTTTGCTTCCGCATTATTTTATTTCATGACTCGTTTATTCTGGCTTATGGACATGTGTTAGATAGTTTATTACTGTTCTTGATATTTCTACAGCCGTAATGTGACTGTGGAGGGATATTTTCTATCTACAGGTAGCATGGTTGGCTCTGTCACGTGCTTATCTTAGCGCACTCTGGGAAGCGGGGCGTGACAGATGAATGAGAGTTATGAATGAATAATTCATGAGGTTAGAAATGCAACCATGGTTAAGTATCCTCTCATGCCTAACACATGTAGAGAATAAACCAAGGGCTAAGGTTAAGGGTTGGGTTAACAAATATCTTAAGCAATGACAAAAGAGTTGAATAAGTCAATGTGTCCATAAGCTTCTACAAGCTTATCCATGACTAATTCAAATGTTTTTTGAATTACTTAATGATAAATAAAACCCAAACACAAACCCTAGTATGGTATAAGTCTCATACTAATATGTTGCATTTGTAACCTAGCATGACACAAACATGTACACAAACATACATATCACATATATACAATGTGGACATCAAGTGAGAAAAGAAATCATAAGTGAGATAATACTTGTTAATGTAAATTAATATATCAAATATATAATTATACATTAGATTATCAAATCAACTCTTGATTTAATAATCCAGCTATATCACATATAACTGATCAATATAATATGTAACAACTTATCGAATCAACACTTGATCCGATAACCCGGCTATATCGCATATATCCGTCCAATATCACATATCGCGAGAATAGAATACGGTATCTCATATCGTATCAATCTCGGTCCCGCACATATCACATATGTGCTCCTACTCCGTTTCGCTTGAGCCAGGAAACCTCTGCGTAGGACTCTAAAGACTCGTTAAAACGTCGGCAGTAGGTGATGATCATATCAAACACCCGCAAGCCGCAAACGGTCTGCTAAACGTAAAGTCCACCCGGGTATTGAGCGATCAGAAGATCAATAAGCAAGCCTGCTCGTACTCCTGCGAATCCAATCAGTAACACTACCGTATAGTCCAGTCTCTTCATCTGATATGTCGCATATCTTGTCTAGGGGTGGTAAACGTCAGACCCCAGTAACTCGATAAGTCATGCCGATGTGAGGCTCATAATGGGTCGAGAAACTACTGATAACACTTACCAGTATATCTCTGAAGCAGCCCTGGCCAGGGACTTCCTGTTATAGCTAATCGAGCACAGCGCAACATCAACTCCCAATACCGGGAGAGACGAAACCCCTCCTATCGCTCATTGCTTTCATGTGATTCGGGACTGTACCCAAAAGCCACCGTTTTGCACGTTCTCTTGAACATAGTAAGGTGGAAATCAAAGCACAGTGGGAATCACACAAGACTCTATAACGATCTCGGGTCTACAGACTAACCTATACCAGTGTCACCAGAGAACTGCCATCTGACGTGAGGTATAATACCCTCTGGGAGTTCTCGGTGAGTCCGCTCAGTGTACCCAGTATCCACTGAGCACCTGTATACTATCTCTGATGTCAAACACCAATGGGTATGAGATCATCCATCGTCCATTTACATGGGTCGAGAAGCTATACGCTAGTCTACTCTGGTATATCGATGCCCTGTCTCGATACACCCACGACTAGGAACATTTGAAGTATGTACTTACCGACTACTCTGTTCCCACTAGTATGATCCGCATCATAATCCTGGTAGTCAAGTACTCGTCCTAAGGGCTTTATCAACATGTAACATAGAGACAATCAGTGTACATGTTAAGATAAAGAACAACCATATAGCATACTATCATGTCGAGCAAGAAAGTCCTCCCTATATATGTCCAAGCATCCACTACAATATACATCGTATGTACAGTAATGGCCTCTAGGGCATACATATAGCCAACACAACCCCCAATACCGGGAGATACGAAACCCCTCCTATCGCTCATTGCCTCTATGTGCCTCGGGACTATACCCAAAATCCACCTGTTTGCATGACTCAGTAGAGCCGTGGTAGGGTGGAGATCAAAGTACAGTGGGAGGACACACAAAACTCTATGACGATCTCGGGTCTACAGACTAACCTGTACCAGTGTCACCTGAGAACTGCTATCCGACGATAGATATAATACCAAATAAGAGTTCTCGGCGTGTCCGTTTAGTGTACCCAGTCTCTACTGAGCACCCACATACAATCTTTGGTGTCATCACACCAGATGGATATGGGGTCATCCATCGCCCATCATATGGGATAAGAATGGTATACGCTAGTCTACTATGGAATATCGATGCCCCATCTCGATACACCCACGACTAGGAACAGTTCAAGGATATGCTCATAAACTACTCGTGTCCCACTAGTATGATCTGCATCATAGTCCCAGTAGTTAAGAAAATATCCTAAGGGCTTTATCAACATGTACCAAATGAGTAAGATGCATGATCAGATGAACATTTCAAGATAAAGTAAACCAGATAGCATACTATCATGTCAAGTAAGAAAGTCATCTGTATATATATATATATATATCTATCCAATCATCCACTATACATATAATGGCCTCTAGGGCATACATATATCCAGCAATATAGGCATATGGCTTAGCTCAAGATAGCTTAGGATACATGGCTCTGGCACTTGCTTACGTGCATATCAAGTGGCACATGGTGGAACATCGGCTTGACGAGGCTCGAGCGCACATACATATCACATGCACCCAGGGGACATGGGTTTGGGATTGGCGCATGGCGCTTTGGCGCGGGCGCGGCTTGGTTGACTTGTAGCGACCAAATAAAGAGCTTAAGCTTTGGCGCAACTTTGTTGCAAGCGCACATCTTTTGTGTATACTCACATGCATATCACGTGGCAAGGTTAGGGTTTCAGATTAATCTCTATCTTCTTCAAAGAAGGTTAACCTTCTAGAGAAAAGAATTTGGTTTTATGAAGCTTAAGTGTAACACTTTAGTACATTTATACTATATATTTGGGTATTTTAAATTTTGCGGCAAAATTCTTTACTATTGTTGCTATTGGGTTGCGAATGATACAATTAGTAACTGTGGTTATTATCCGACCCGACCCGCATGTTTGAAATCCAATATGGTGCGAGATTATATCAAATATTTGCTAGTACAGTGTATCCATGTGAATTGAGCACTATATATATATATATATAATATTTTAAGCTCTACATATCTCTTTATAATATAAGATATAAACAAATAATATCATTTTTCTATCTAGCCTTGCATGGCAAATCATCCCGTATCAGGTTGTTGCGCCTATATATCATGTTCATATCCTAAGAGTTAGACAGACTAATAATTAGATCACTACGTATATTCACGTAGATTTTTATCGGGGGTTTATGTATTTAATTACAGGATATTTCATTATGGTTAAAGTTCTTACGTATGATCTTTATATTTAAAAACTATATTTTTAAAGGGATACGAGTAATATTCGGAGCAATATGGTATTATCTGTAAAATCCTACAATATATATATATATATTATATTCTATAACTAATATATATATATAACAGTTTAATATATATAAATATATAATATATATTTAATTTTATTAAAAATTCTCCGTCTCTCTCTCTTTCCGTCCCTACCTCTCTCTTTCTCTCCCTATATAATATATATAATATTAACAATATAATATTTTATAAATCCCCCCGCTCTCTTCCCTCGTCTCTTTCTCCCTCGCTCACGACGAACCCTAACTGCGCCTAAACCCCACGTCATCGCCGTCCCCTTTCGTCGCTGTTCCCATCTCCTCATCATCACCTCCTCTTCCTTTCCCGAAGACCACCCAAGCCCGACCCATACAACTGAACCCAATACCTTCAACCTCCCTCTCTCTCCGTCACCGAGACCCGACTTCCACCACCACCACCACCACATCGCCTTCCTCGTCTCATCAGCAACCTCAAAGCACCCACACATCACACCGCACCTTCCCCCTTTTCCTTCTCAATTCCCGATCACCTTCAACCCCCTCACCGGCTATGATGCCTCGCCATCGGCCTTCCCATCACCTCGTCGCCACCATCTCTTCTGTCCTCGCCACTCTAAAAACCCAGAGAACCCCGGAACCCAGCAACCCCATTTCTTTCTTCTTCTTTCTTTCTTCTTCTTTCTTTCTTCTTCTTTTCTTCTCTTTTTCGACTAGTTCACCGGAGTTGTTCACAGCCGATGAGCACGATCCAGACGACCAAGTCACCGTCGTTGTCTAACCCAGTCACCACCTCTTCAGAGAACAGACCCCATCACCCCTCTCCTTCTATTCTTCTTCTTTACAAGTTTCTACCATACCATCACAATACCTTTACCATACCACCATAATACCACAACCATACTACCACTATACCATAACCATACCATCACCATATCACCATAGTACCACCTCTTTCATGCTTTGACTATGTCACCACCAGACCATGACCGTGCCACCACCAGACTACCACCATGTCATCACTAGACCACCACCAGACCATGCACCATATCCAGACCAGACCACCACCAGACCATGCACTGTACCCAGACCATGCCATGACCGTATTATATCTGTACCCAGACTGTGGCACGCCATGTGCCCGGCTCTTGTGCCACGCCATGCCCGCTTCATACTCAGCTCATGCCAATTGTGTGCCATCATTGCATCAGTCCCGTGTCACCGCTAGGCCTAACACCGTATCGTTCCGCTTCACGCACTGTGTCGTGTTGTGTCGCGCCGAGCCGCTGCACACCTTTATCATTGCGGACGCTATTATCTTTTGATTCTTTATGTAGCAATAGTCGATCAACCTATTGACGTCATCTCCTGCACATCAACCGTTGTTTCCGAGGCAAGTTCTAAACTTGCAACATGCTATTTTGTTTATATCAATATTTTTATGATTAATTATAGTATATGTGTTTTAATATTCAGCAAATATTGTCGATTTACAGTTTATATTATCAGTCTGTATCCGTACTAATAATGGGTTATCTAGTTGCATGCCGGATCATTACAATATAATCATACTACTATATCAGTTCAGTAATCTTTATTTAAATTTCCATATACCTGGTAACAGACGTAAAATGGTTTTTACAGATAGATACATATATATCCTGGCATTATTTATGTTTACTGTGTTCAGATGTTGGTTACAGTCTTACAGTTGGTGTCTATTTTGGTTAAAATATATTTCCTGACTTGTACACGAGATATTACCAGACCTATTACTTGGATCATCCACTAATGCTGACAATCCTGACTTGTTGTCCTGATGGACGTGACTTGTTGTCTACATAGAAAAAACTTGTACCTGCTTGATCCTGTGTTGGTATTAGATTTATATCATCAATACCCGACTTGAACACAAAACATGGCGAAAAAAGGGAAATCAATAATGAACCTGACTTGTAACTCAACAGTTTGATACTTTCCAGATACTAATCAGTCGATATGGGCTTTGACCGACCCCGGAATGATGCTGCTGACATCATTCGCCTCTACATGATACCTATTTTACTGCTTAGCGGCACGCCTTGGATTCAGCCCCGAGAGTCTTGACCGTGGTTCCGGGCACCCACAGGATACTATTGAGTTACATCGATGATTCCATTTAATTGATTTCAAAGACTTATATAATTGATAACCTAGAAGCACAGACTTTAGGATACACATCACATACCTATAGCTCACTGTTTTATACCTGTGTTTATTATTTATACCCATGTTTAATCATAGCATCCTATCCTGGTTATTACTATTATTTTGATATTTATGACGCACTGACGTCTGGGTTTTGCATGGCCCAGATACTTGACATAGCATGTGAGTATTCGACATGACCGCCGATCAATAAAGACCACCTCATTGATATAGATCTTATGCGGGTTAGTTATTTCTTCGATCTTTATTGCTTCCACTATCTTTTCCAGTTATTATTCTTGTGGCTACTGGACATGTGATAGATAGATTTAGCACTTTATTATTCTTGATTACTGATTGACAGCCTTAATATGATTATGGCAGGATGTTTCCTTACCGTAGGTAGCATGACTGACTTTGTTAGATCCCGAAATTTTCGTACTTTAGGAAGTGGGTCGTGACATTAAGCTTCTGTTTAATGGTCTTTTTAACCATTATGATCACCAAGATCCAGTTTTTATGGTCTTTGGTCCTCTGTTCATATTCCAGTGTGAAAACTTGGTTATTTTGAAGTTTAAACTTATTGTATCTTTTTTTATGGTGATCTTTTAGGATTTTGATGATTTTTCATCTCTTTTTTGATGGAGGGGTTCCTAAGTTTCCTTTCAAACCTTAGATCTTAAAATCGAAAATCCCTCCATGAGAGCTTAAGTCCTTGACAAGAAGGAGATTCGACTTAAACCTCTATGATCCAGAGAAATAACTTAAGTTTTTGTTTGATGGTTAACCTTTTTTTTCCGATTGAGATTGATCTCCTTACCTAGGGTTTTGAAGGAAGGAGAAAGACTTTTTTTATTGCAAAGGAAGAACTTAAGTTCTCGGTTACTGAGATTAATCTCAAGTTTATAAGGGGTCTCTTTATGTTAATACCTTCACCCCCTCTCCTATTTATAGGAGAAGGGATTGTTAGGAAAGCAGAGAAGATCTCTCATATGAGATCTTTAAAATTGATATTAAGATCAACCGGGGTACTTAGGAACCGTTGGATCTTTGATCCAAGGGCCCTCTATTAACAGAGTTTAATATTTTTCTTGTTTTCTAGAAAAATATACAGAAGATTTCTTGTTAACAAGAAAATATCTTTCTATTTTAAGAAAGATAGGGGAAAATATTTTCCAAAACAGAGCTTAAGCTCTATTTGAAGCGAGAGCTTCAAAGTTTTGCAGTGCTTGCACCAAGAAGTATTGGCACCACATGCCTTGCACGTGATTTAGCGCTAAGAAGCATCTGGTGTTGCTTGCGCAAAGAAGTAGGGTTTTGAACTTAAGTTCTTGAGCCATCTTTTTAGCCGTGAACAAATGCCCCCCACCATGGCATTCATATGCATTGTGTGTGGAGGCCATGGTGTCAGGATTCGGGCCGTTGGATTTTCCTCGAGATCTGGGGAATTCTAACCGACTCCATACCCTTATATATAGGGTTTAATCCTTAGGGGGGGTCTTTGCACCTCCCTTCTTTTCTTTTTTGAAAACTTATGTTTTCTTTTAGAGTTTAAAGCTCTAGTCTTCGAAGCTTAAGCTTCAGTGTCACATCAAGAATTTTCTTAGCGTCGCATCATAGACTTGGGTAAGAACCTAAATCTCGATCTTAAGCTCAGGAGCATTTCAACATTCCCTATTTTGGGATTTTGGAGCTTAAGATCCATAAGAAAATATTTTTATTTTCTATAGAGCATATGCTCCTGGGCCAAAATTTAAATATTTGACCCAATAGGGTCTCTTAACTATGAAGCTAGAGGCTTCATGTTTTGAACTTACAGCGTTTTTAGCTGACATTCTTTTGTCATTTCCTTTCAGGTACAATTGCTAGTCGGCTATATTCCATTTGGCAAATCATTTCCAATGTTGATATCCGCTCTTACGAACCAGGATACCCTGCTGCCCAGTGCAACGCCGTATTGCGCCGCTTTGAAGACCACAATGGGCAATTGCTTCCACGTCGCTCTGCCATGTTGTAGATGATCTTTAAAGCGATCTTGAATGCTTTACCGAGGCTCTCTGAGGCGATGCCGCTCCAGACACTTGATGAAGCTGAAGATAAAGTGTACCCAGCTTATCTGATAGGCCTGATCTCAAAAAGGCGAAGAGACAACGCCATCACGCTTTTGCATCGGATTTATCAACAGAAAACAATAATATCCTCATACGAGAGGACGAAAGATATAAGTGGCAACTTCGAAGCTTGTCTTCATGAATGGGAGTACAAGAAAATGGTAGACGATGCATGGGAAGTTTTGTAAGATTTTATTTTTGTAACGACTCTGAAATCACTGTACAAAATTTTCTTGTTATTGTACAGAAAGGAGTATTACAGCATGTGTAAGAGTTAAAAGTTATTTTTGTTAAATAAAAGCAAGAAACAACATGTAGCTCACAGGTAAAGCCTCTACACTGCTGTGACATAGCCTGTGTATTCGATTCCCATCAGACACAATTATCTTTTTTCAGATTTTTCTTTTTAATTTTTGGAAGCCCAAGAGTTGTACGTGCAATACACGGGGAAATGAAAAGTTTCAGAAAAATCAAACAGGCGCAATAAGGTGTACACACCCAAATCAACACGTGGCATGAATCTCGAGGTAATGCATCAAGATCCGACCGCCCAAAACCCTCCTAGGGCAGGCGCCGATGGTCGATATAGGCCCAATTGCCTCTGTGCTTTGCACACACACCCTTTCGACTTCCCTTAATTCCCCTGCACTGTTTAATTTTCCTGCAATCAAACAGAGACTCTTCAATTCACCATTTAATACCTTTTTAATGCATTTTAATCCATATTTTTAATTCCCAAACCCTAATTCTCCGCTATAAATACCACCCCATGTCTTAGCTCTTCATCATTCTGAAATTCTAGCAAAAATTCTCTCAAAATTCTCTAAGTGCCAAATGGAGTTAAACCCCTCAAGTGGAGTAGCAAGCCAAACTCGACGACAAGAGCATCTCTGACGAAACCACGACCCTCGAGAGATTCTTCAATCTCTTCTTAACCTTCTAAAAACCGTAAGTCCTTCTTCTCTCCTTCTCTTTCATCTCAATTCGTTTTTTAAAACAAACCGACAAAAGAGGAGTTATCTCCGATATAGTTTTCTTTTCAACAATTGTAAACGAGATCAAACTAACATGCTATACTAATCCTAACCTTATTCATATCATTTAGTTTTTATATTTACCAAAATTTTCATATGAAAACAACATATAATGAACTTTTTATTAAAATACCATGAACTTTATGTAAGTCTATGTCGCTCACCCCGCAAGCTAGCGGGGAGGCGGAACAGGTAAAAATCAAAACTTTCTTACAAAGGCAACATAGACTAAGTTAAAGGATCTTTGCCAAACCATTGCTAACAAACTACAAGAGGTTCTATCTACTATGCAAGGAGATTATACCTCATGCTACTAGTCCTTCGGGTCTTCTCCGCTATCCTCCTCGTCTCCGTAGGCTCCATGGGTCGGTTCGGATCGTGGCTTC
This sequence comes from Agapanthus africanus, assembly GCA_030015575.1. Classification (NCBI taxonomy): domain Eukaryota; kingdom Viridiplantae; phylum Streptophyta; class Magnoliopsida; order Asparagales; family Amaryllidaceae; genus Agapanthus; species Agapanthus africanus. The sequence goes on along the minus strand of CM057337.1, from coordinate 646,379,179 downwards.
TTCAACGGCCTCCTTGAGTCGAAGATGATCCACCCGAGAGTCTATAGTCCGAGCTCCATCTCAAGAACCGAGGTAACTAGGGCAACAAGTATGCTACTCTTGATGTCCTAGGTGATGTAAAATATGATGGTGGATTTGTTTGTCTATTTGAACCCCAACTTGCTCAACACATGAGACCTTTTGGGAATTCTAGTGAGAAAGAAGAAGAAGAGCAAAGCTTGAGAGCTCAAGTGAAGAGAGAGAATGCAAATGAGATAATGATCCATGGAAAAATAAAAACCAATCTTTTATTATGATAATTATGATGGCTAAGTTGATTTGACCACTATCATGTCTCATTTAATGCTAAGCAAGAAAATATCTTATGCTTAGCAAAAATATCTAGGTCAACATAAGTCAACAAGTCAAGTAGTCAAACTCTAATTAGCCATGACACAATTATCACCAAAAAAAGATTAGTAAACATTTTCCACCACCTTATAATGGTTCTAATCAAGTCAATGGTCAAAACCCTAATGAGTCATCTCCTTCTTCGTTCCTCACAACCGTGCATACACACCCGCATCCGCATTCCGTAGAACACGAATACTAGAAGACAAAAACTGATCCATCTGTACAATACTAGGATCCGGCTTAAACCAAAGCCCACTAGTATTGTCCACCCGAACATCATATGCGCACAAGTGCACGTAAGTGATCGTAGCCCTACCGTAAAACCATACGGCCTCTACACCTTTTGTCCAGTACAGGAAAACTCTCTGTGTGGGACTCTAAAGACTTGACACTACACTGGCAGTGGGTTTAACCACAGGCCACAAGCGGTACTAGCTGTACGTAACGGTCCCCAGGTAGATATCGATAAGAAGGCTGATGAGGAAAACCCATCCGAACTCCCACTGAGCCTGAATATGGCAATCTCCGTACAGTCCGGTCTGTTCGTCTGAGAGTATCGCATGTCGGGCCTAGGGGCGGTAAACATCAGACCCCTAATAGCGGTACAAGTCGTGTCGGAGTGTAGCCCAGAACACCCTAAGAAACTACTGGAAACACTACCAGTAAATCTTGCTTGCCCTGGCTAGGGACTTTGTGTAATGGCTCTCCTAGACACAGCACGATATCAACCCCCAATACCGAGAGAGATAAATCCTGTCTAACCGCTACTTCCTCCAAGTGCTTTGGGACTGCACCCAACTACTACCTGTTTGCATGACTCCTTTGAGCCATGGTAGGGCAGTAATCAAAGTACAGTGGGAACACACTCGAGGCGAAGTAGCAGTGTCAAGTCAACGGACTAAGCTGTACTCATGTCACCTGGGAACTGCTATCTGACGATAGGTATAGTACCAACCAGCAGTTCCCGACGAGTCCTGTCCGGTGTACTCGTAACCTAACGAGCACCTGCATACTATCTCCAGTACGACGTACTAATGGCTGTGGGACAGACCATCTCCCCTGCTGGGATGAGAAGCGTATACACTATTCTACTCTGGAATATCGATGCCCCATTTTGATAATCCTATGACTAGGGACCTGTATACGGATGTGCTTGTAGATTACCCAGTCCCCACTAGTGTGATTACCATCACAACGCTGGTAATTAAGCAAAAATCCTAAGGGCTCTACTAATATGTATAAGCGATATGCTAAAAGAAACACATGCACATATTAAAGTAGAAACAAACCAAGTAGCATACTACCATTTTGAGCAAGATTGTCTATACAACTGTGAATATCCCAAGCTTCCATTAAGTAATATACAAACTAGTATGATACAGTAATGGCCTCTAGGGCATATACACTAACACTTTAGTGTAATCTCTTTTCGATATCTAGTATACCCAAACTTTAGAATCTTCACGGGGTAATGACCTATCCCATACGCACACATTGGTTTCATAGCTCGGTATTCTAAGCCTATGGGCAATTCAAAGTAAAATAAGTTTTTCATTAAAATACTACACCGTTTCAAAACGGGTTTCTTTAAATCGGTATTTCGAAATCCTTGGCAATTACGCCTCTACAACCCTCGTCAGGGGACCCGCTAATGGATGGTGCGGATTATCGTACATCCTTGGGATAGTACAGCGAGATGCAGAACTCCTCACGGAGTATTCGGTCTCGAAAGAAATAAAAAATACGGTTTTTAAGATATGCGACTTTTTCTAATAAAAACTAATTTTTGGGAAAATTATATAAAAATCATAAATCCGTATTTTCATTAAAAGTATATTAAGAAACTATATTTTTTAAAAGAAAGATTAAAAATTGTTTATAAAATACCACCAAGTTTTCAAAACTAGTAGTTTTCACAAATATACCACAAACTTTCAAAAATCTAGGTTTTATCACCAAAATACCACAACAAATAAAATACAAGTTCATGAAAACCCTAAATATTACAATTCACCCTCGAGATTTATTTTTAAATTATATTAAAGTATTTTTCATAAAACCCCATCGAGATATGCAAAACAATATTTTAAGGACTCTAGAATTAATATAAGTTTAAGCGGGATCAATTCTCTTGAGCCCCAGGGAGCCGGAGAAAGTGAGTGCCTGCCTATTCAGGTTAGACAACTTAACGGAGTTATTAATGGCAATTGTTTTGGAAACAAACATAAATCCTGCCGTCCATGTGCCGCAGTTGCCGATTTCTCCCGAACATAAGAGTTTAACAATTTACATCAATTCACATGAAAAGACAAGAACTCAAATCCAAACTCAGATCTAAACTTGAACTCGAACTCGAACACAAACTTAAACTCTAACCTAACTCGAATCCAATCTACTCGGACCAACTTGACTCGAATCCAGATTGCAATTGCCATGACTCGTACATTACTCGACTCACTCGAATACAATCTACATCTTTTGCAATATAGGGTTTCGATCAAGACATGTCAATCAATCAATCAAATCAATCAAGTATATTAACCAGTTATAATATATTATACACGGGGTGCTTGGGATAGTTTCTTGTGTGAATCCAACGAAACTTCAGGAGTCCCGTATTAACCTCTTTTTTTATTTTACTCGAATATCAGTCGGGTTAACTCATTCACAGCCTAGAGCCCTGATACTAACACAGGAAATGGGCCCGTGTTTCTTTACTCCTGAGGCCCCACTCTTGAGCTCGTGAATATTTCTACGGCTGCATTGACATTCACACTTGGAACTTAACGTTAACATAGTGACCATATAGAATATATTTAGCCATGATCAAATACTCTTACTCATCATATATATATATTCTACACTTGTCATTTTCTTTACTCTTACCCATTTTTGGGACTTACCGAGGGCTAGTTCGCTGATGGGCATTCCACCCACTTTTCTTCTCTTAGACTGTTCATCAGATACTATCGAGATGGAGGAAGTTGAAACCATAGTGGAGGACTACCACCAAATAGCTACTCTGGGTCAGCTCAGCTTCATTTTTTCTTCAGTTTATGTATGCCACTTGTTTAGGCATTTCCAATATTGTATTTACTTTCCAGTAAAAACTCTTGTATTTATAAATATTGGAAGTTGAATGTAAATAAAGATATTTGTTGAAAAATTTTACAGTCTCAATTTATTCTTGCATTGTGCATTATTGTTTCAATACGCTTAGTATATTTATTTAGGGAAATACCTTCTCTGGATAAATATACCGTGGGCTTACCACGTCACCGTTTCTGTCTACTGGGAAGCGGGGCGTGGCAATTTTTGAATTTATCAACCTTTGTACCAGTTGGGGCCTCACCCGCGCGCGCTTTTGTAGGTTTTGAAAAGAATTGGGTTTGGAAATATTGCGCACGCGAGATCGGTCTCGTTTTAAAATTTATAAACCGTAAGTGCACAGCGCGTTGTATCAAGCCGGCAAATACGGGTCGATCCACAGGGAATTGGTGATTTGGGGCTGTTGCTTAAGGTTCGAGAAAGAATTTGGGTTTGTTGTCATAAAAATAGAAAATACGAAATATAGAGCTAAGTTAAAAGAAAGCGGCTGTGGCTTTGGTTCGGATGGTTGAATCGCTGCGATTTCATCGACGCTCCCTTGATCATGAGTTGTTCGTCCTTGTGTTGATTCCGACATGAAGCATGACTTGTCAAGACGGTTGCGAAGCACAAGTCATCAAAATACCGAAGTTCGACACAAGACACAAAATGAATCCGTCTTGTCTCACTTACCGTTTGTATGTCCAAGCTTGAGCTATCAACACTAAGCACAAGGGTTAGCAAGCATACATCAACATCAAATACACAAATTAGTATGTGAGAGCAAGTAGTTTTAGAGTTAAGCTTGCTAAGTGGGTTGTGATAGTATAGGGTATATAAAAACAAGAAGTGTGTCAAGCCATTTGTTAACAAAATACCATATCTAATGCTTAGCAACCTCAACACTAAATTGGTTTTATCTTTAACATTGTAAAATAGAGAATAAGTGTGAATATGGTATATGAAGAGGTTACCATGTAACCATGGTTTCAAAATACCTTATCACATAAATATCATAGAACAATCTTGAAGTTAGAATCACAAATTGAGTATATTAAACAATCACAAGGGGAGGAGGAAGGCAAAGCCAATCATCTCAAACCCTTACCATCACCACAACCAAAAGATTACTCAAACATGATAAACACAAGAAATGAAAACAACAAGAAGTAAATAAACAAAGAAAAGACAATTATATTAACAAATAAATGAGTTGAGATACATGGTATTGGTTACTTGTTCAACCTCCATAATGAAGCTCTCAAAAGAAAGCTCCAAGAGGGAAGAAGAAGAAGAAGACCAAACTTGAGCTCACACAACTCTCCAAAACTAAACAAAAAACTAAAACAAACTATAGAAAAATGAATTGGATATTGGGGTTTTTTTTCTCTCTAAAACTGTTTTGGTATTTATAGGCACAAAACCAGAATAAACAAACAACAAAAATAGGATGATGTGACCACAAGAAACGACCAGAAGAAAATAGGAGACAGGATCTGCAAGGGGGGCCGGCGGCGCCGGTTCTTTTGGGGTTCTCGCCGGCCACATCATGAGATGTGGGGACCGTATTGGTGTGGTGGCCTTGTGTGCTTTCCATATGCCCCCATGTATTGTTTGATTTCTTAATATAGCCCTGGTTTGTACTCAGTAGATTTTGGAGGGAAACAATAGCTTTATATCACATCACACCTTTTGCATTCACACCCACTTGTGCCTTAGGCAACCCCACCTAGGTCCATGTAGCAAAGAGCTAGTGCACACTTGTAATGTGTTGGACCAAAATTGTGTACATTTATTTGTTGCAAAAGAAATCTTTGGATATCGATCGGTTTTCTAATCTGATTGCAGTGTCAGTTCAAAAATGTCATATTCATGAATTTGAGTATGTTTTCTAATGTTTTGTCATGAATACCTGTAATCTGTATTCACTGAGTAGACACTGGTTAATAGTACCGATATATAACAAAATTGATAATGAATGAGCGGTATTAAAATCCAGTTTTCTGTGATGAACAAATCCCCCAAACTTATCTTTTGCTCGTCCCGAGCAAAACAAAATCCTAATCTCACTTTCGCAGGGAACGCGATTGCACTGAGCTCGTGCAATAAGCCGTTAAACCTTTAAGTGTCCCTATTAGGAGGAGTGTTGTCTCCTGAGTGTTTTCAGTGGATTGCACCCACAAAATCCTGTCAAGTTAGTGTCGTGAAGAAACTAGCTGATTCTAATCTTAAGTTAAGTATCAAAGCTGAAAGTTCTATCATCCTAGTTAGAAACGTCCAACCCTTATTTTTCACTCCTCGTATCTCATTTAACATAAGCTCATTCACGTCTTTACGTGGTTGTGCGGATAGTGTCGTCAAGTTTTTAAGAACTTCGATTAGGGTCATCATGTCATAGATATGGACCAGGATAGATTTCTAAAGGATTAAACGAGTTTGAAAAGATTTAATATTTTCTCAAGTTTCGTTCTCCAGTTAAGTTTCAAGTCAGAATTTCTATCATTTTTAACAGAGAACTCAGTCATATTTTTCACTCCTACCTTTCACCTGTTTTTATTCATACACACCTTTCGTGATCGTGCAAAAAGTCTTTATAAATATAAACCTTCATATCTCCGCTAAAAAACTGTTTATAATAAAAAACTCGTCTCCGCCAAGATTATTCTCCCACAAAGAACTGTGGGGACTTTTAACTTGGAGAGAACACTTGCTTGGCTTGTTTTATTTGGCGATTGGAGACTTAGCGAGCTTTGGGTCAATGACTCCCAAACTAGATGGTTTTAGGGCATTAGGTGTGGAGACACCCCTAAGACTTAATTGCCCAAAACCAAGGCCATAAAACAAAAGAATCATTTTGTTTCATTTAAAATATTCTGAAATCAGTGCGAACGGAGATATAGCCATCTTTTCTTTTAAATTGCAAAGACGTATTCTTGTGGATAAGGTGTGTAATCACTCCAACAAGGTTTTAGATGGGTTATTTTTCAGACTTTTAGCTTCCATTAAAACCTCAATAATATCCTTCATATCTACTTCACTTTGTGAACTATTCTTGATATTACTTAATTCAGAACAAATCTGTTTGATCTTAAAGATGTTTATCAATTTTCAAAAAGTTTAAAGACATATCAGACATTTCATCTAATTCTTAAAAACAAATGACACGTGTAAAGTGATATAAAAGACGTATATTAGCTATGGTTAAACTCAAAGGAGGGTTATCTTTCGGGTTTTCAATCTCTCGAAAAGGATTTAGTTATTTCTATCTTATCAACCGAACCGTCAGACTTCGAGTCTATGTTTCCCCGCTATCTAATATGATGACAAAGCTTTTATGTTTTTTGAAATTTTTTTAATTTTTAAGGGTTTTTAAATATGTATGCAATGCAGAATATACATATGATGCAGCAAAATAAACGTAGTGCTCATCTCCAAACCTGAGTTTTACGATGTCTTCATTGTTGCCTCCGTCTCTGGTAGCTAGACTTAGACATCAGGGTGAGATTTTATTCACAAAAAGAAAAATCTAAAACTAATTACAGTATATACAAGTTAAGAGATTGCATTAGTCCAGAAATTAATACCAGCCATTTAAAAATTTTGTCAATATACGGCCAAGGCTGGTAAAAGAGAAAGTATGTAACAAAGAAAAAGAAAATGTACATGTTACTAGTATGGCTAGAAGTTAGTGAAGGGAATGCGTGCGTGAAAGTAGGGATTAGAAGACGTTGAATGTGAAGATGAAATTTTGAAGAGGTCAAAGAATTGTTGCCCGAATGACTTGTATGTTCAAGAAGCATGTGTTGAGTTCCGAGATCAGGTTCGTTTAAAAACTGGAGTTTATCCTTAAAAACTTCAGCAAAAGAAAGGTTCGTAGGATATTCCCAAATTGATCCTGACTCAAACTCACAAAGAATTTCGAGTTCATCCGCAAATATCTCCTCAAAAGTCGGCATGAAAGAATGTTTCTTAAGGCTGTCTTTCTCCCTATAATCCCGCACAATCCTACTCTCGTTGTTACAGCTCATATCTCCCAATACGAGTTCTTCTTCATCACATTCATATATGGGTAGGTCCATGTCATCTAAAAATGTAGGTTCCCACACCAACGTTTCATTCGAAATAATATCAATAGGTGATACAAAAATTGTGGGTTCCTGATCCTTGAGTTCCTCTAACAATCTATCCTAACCATACCCATCAAATTCACAAGCTCCCTCCTCTAAAATTGGAGCGCAGAAATCAGTCGGTGCAAGAATCTTATCTTCAAGTAGTATAATCAACCTCTAGATCACTAGTGACAAGAGGCTCAATAGGTATCTGAAGGCTAGTGTTGGACTGACTCAGAGGGTTTTCTTGTTTGTTCTGATAACACCCAGTCAACTCAATTATATCATCATCTATGAAATTATCAAAAAAAAATTCATCATTTATCTCACTCAGGTGACTTCCTAGATGACAGATATTGACATTATTGGGTTCCAATTGATAGTGTTCACTCCCTAGAATCCTCACAGCTAAATGTTTCACTTGTTCTTCGATTCTAGCCAATGATTGAGCTTGAGCGTGAAACAATTGTTCAGATTGTTGTATCAACATGGCTAGCGTCGTAGCTGTTTGATTGTCGAATGTCGTCATCACTTCAATACCCTTCTCTAATGCGGTCAACCTAGCATCCATCTCACTATCATTCCCTAATGAAGTGTCAGTTGTTTCAGGAAAGGAGGGTTGTGATGGTGGTGATGCTAAAGCCGTCATCCTGTCGACCTTTTTCTCTAAGTGTTCAATCATTTGATCTATGTTCGAAGTGGGACAGGGTTCAAGAGTGTTAGGTGGGTGACCGATATCAAAATTCAAGGACGGTTGGCCACCCCCTAAGAAATGATAGTTTTCATGAATGTGGGAAGAATCATAGCAATTTGAACAAACGAATTGGGAATGAGTATAAATAAAAGAATAAGAATTGTGAAAAATCGAATCAAACCGTGTATCACCCATATCAACAAGTACTCACAAAATCACAAAAACAAAGAATATCACACCCCTAGCAATTTATATTATGCTAAGTCAACTAGACCTGCTCAAGAACCTGATTGTCGAAGTAAAACTGTGTCGAGAAACGGGCTCAAGATATATGGATCACAAAGCCAGGTAATTGCAGAGATAAAGGGAGGTTTTCCAACACTCTAGCGAAATTCCTTAATTAGAATAACCCTTTCTTCTTTGGCGGTTTCGCCGTGAACACTTTCCTAGACACCTTATGAACAATATACCGTTAAGCGGTATTCTAAACACAGTTAACTTCTGCTAATGAGCGCGAAGTCCTTAAAGTCAGAGTTCTAATTGATTTTAAAATTACTATGGGTATGCAAGAATGCAGTTTTGTGATTTGTGGGCTACGGAAAAAGGTGATGAAATCCTTTACCGTATTTTGTTTGGTTTCATGCCTTTAATATCCGTATTAAGATGCAAATGCGCAAATCAATAAAAGAATTTAAGAAATTTAATCAAGCAAGCACATCTTTTTTCGTTTTAGGTTTGAGCGCGGCAACAAATACGGGTTAGTTCTCTGTTCAATTGGTGGCAAATTGTGCAAAGAATCCTTCAGAAGATAGAATAGTGGACTGAGTCGGATTTGAGCGAAAGTGTTAGGAAAATATGTACCGATGTAATTTGAGTTAAGAAACCCCCTTTGAAGCGATTACGAGTATTTGAATATTCGCTTGCGCGGGTCAAACTAACCGGATCTTTGGCACTGTACTTCACTATCGTTTTGCAATTGAATTTGAATCTTGCTCCGCACGATCGCTGCTCGTAATTCCGCTAAAATCTGAAAATGTCGAAAAATACGATATTTAGTGCAAAAAGCGATATATCTGCCCAAACTCCTGCACACACATAATCATAAAAATCAAACAATACCAATAGAGTACTAACAAGTCAATGGAGACACCCTAAAAGAAAAATTCCAAAACAGCCCATAGGGGGTCGGCGGCGCCGGGATTTTAGAGGATGTCGCCGGCCAAAGTAAAATTTTTGGTGCCCAAATTTTGTGTGCGTTCTCCAGGATATATTAATATTCTAATGGAATACATTGATTTTTTAGTTTAATTACAGGGTGATAGCAGGTCACAAAGACAGAGAACAAAGTTAGAAAAAGTATGTTTTGTTAGTTTTGAAAAAAATTGAGTTAATAGTTAGTTTGTTAGTTTGAACCAGAAATAACAACTCCTAAAGACTACCGCATCCTCGGTAATGGCGCCAAAAACTTGTTGGGGCTTCACCCGCGCACGCTTTTGTAGGTTTTGAAAAGAATTGGGTTTGGAAATATTGCGCATGCGAGCTCGGTCTCGTTTTAAAATTTATAAACCGCAAGTGCATGGCGCGTTGTAGCGAGCCGGCAAGTACGGGTCGATCCACAGGGAATTGGTGATTAGGGGTTGTTACTTAAGGTTCGAGAAAGAATTTGGGTTTGTTGTCACAAAAATAGAAAATACGAAATATAGAACTAAGTTAAAAGAAAGTAGCCGTGGCTTAGGTTCGGATGGTTGAATCGCGGCGATTTCATCGACGCTCCCTTGATCATGAGTTGTTCGTCCTTGTATTGATCCCGATGTAAAGCATGACTTGTCAAGGCAGTTGCGAAGCACAAGTCATCAAAATACCGAAGTTCGACACAAGATACGAAACGAATCCGTCTTGTCTCACTTACCGTTTATATGTCCAAGCTTGAGGTATCAACATTAAGCACAAGGGTTATCAAGCATACATCAACATCAAATACACAAATTAGTATATGAGAGCAAGTAGTTTTAGAGTTAAGCTTGCAAAGTAGGTTGTGATAGTATAGGGTATATGAAAACAAGAAGTGTGTCAAGCCACTTGTTAACAAAATACCATATCTAATGCTAAGCAACCTTAACACTAAATTGGTTTTAACTTTAACATTGTAAAATGGAGAATAAGTGTGAATATGGTATATGAAGAGGTTACCTTGTAACTATGGTTTGAAAATACCATATCACATAAATAGCATAAAACAATCTTGAACTTAGAATCACAAATTGAGTATATTAAACAATCACAAGAGGAGGAGGAAGGCAAAGCCAATCATCTCACATCCTTACCATCATCACAACCAAAAGATTACTCAAACATGATAAACACAAGAAATGAAAACAACAAGAAGTAAATAAACAAAGAAAAGGCAATTATATTAACAAATAAATGAGTTGAGATACATGGTATTGGTTACTTGTTCAACCTCCATAATGAAGCTCTCAAAAGAAAGCTCCAAGAGAGAAGAAGAAGAAGAAGAAAACCAAACTTGAGCTCACACAACTCTCCAAAGCTAAACCAAAAACTAAAACAAACTATAGAGAAATGAATTGGATATTGGGGTTTTTTCTCTCTAAAGCTGTTCTGGTATTTATGTAGGGTTCCTAGGCACACTAAGGAGGTCTCACAAGGCATCAACCATGCCAATTTCAAATTTTACAAGTGCCGAGAAACCCTAATACGGATCGTTAACTAGAATTCTAGGTGAAAACAATAAGCAGTTAACAACTTAACTAAAAGAACGGAAATACAACCTTTGTAGATCCGGTGCTCCACCTCCATAGCTCCGCAATGATGTCCCTCCGCTGTCCAAATCGGATCCCGGACTCTTGCGTCGGCTTCGTCGGAGAAATGGGCGGGCTAGGTCGTCGATATCGATGCCGAAGATGATCTACGTCGAGGCATCACAAGATCAAGCTCCACCTTCACCAAGCCATGAAAACTTGTGAAGGAAACACCCTATACTACTTGGCAAGAGGTAGAGGATGAAGAAATAGGAGGTGGGTTCACTTTAGATTTGGATTTCTCACTCTTTTTCATCAATCACCATTGATGAAGTCAAGCTTTCTTCATTGAAGAAGATGAAGAAGGAGAAGAAGGAATATTATGATAAGTTTTTTTTTTAAAACAAAATAAAATCCACACTTATCATATCTTAACCAAGGTCAAGTGTAGAGAGTTAACTTGAGTTAGGTTGAATGATTAGGGTTAGAGAAGAAGACAAGAATGGTTGCTTTGGTCAAAGCTTCATGAAGCTTCAACAAGCTTCATGAAAGAATGAAAGAAACCATTTTTGTTTTTCTTATATCTATTTCTCAAAAAAGAATAGATAAATAAATAAATGAATAAAACCAAAACCCTAACCATTAACATAACAATGGTATAAGTCTTTACACAAACCCTAGCTATCATGTATCATCAAACATGATACAATCAAGTACACAAAAAATATATCACATATACGATGTGCACATGCGAGTGAGAAAATCCATCTTAAGTGAACCGATACTAGTTAATGCAAAGTAATATATCAAATATATATAATTATGCATTAAATCATTAAATCAACACTTGATTTAATGATCCGGTCATATCGCATATAACCGACTAATATCCAATGTATCGGCTTATCGAATCAATCCTTGATTCGATAACTAGGTTATATCGCATACAACCATTCGACACATTCATCGCGAGAATGAAATACGGTATCACATACACGCATTATTCTCGGTCCTGCACATATCTCATTTGCGCTCCTATTTCGTTTCGCTTGAGCCAGGAAACCTCTGTGTAGGACTCTAAAGACTCATCAATACGCCGGCAGCAGGTGATGATCATATCAAACACCCACAAGCCGCAAGCGGACTGCTAAACGTAACGGCCACCCGGGTATTGAGCGATCAGAAGATCGACGAGCAAGCCCGCTCACACTCCTGTGAATCCAACCAGTAACACTTACCGTACAGTCCGGTCTGATCGTCTGATCTGTCGCATATCTCGCCTAGGGGTGGTAAACGTCAGACCCCAATAGCTCGATAAGTCGTGTCGATATGAGGTCTATAACAATTCGAGAAACTACTGGTAACACTTACCAGTAAATCTCAGCAACCCTGGCCAGGGGTTTCCTGTTATAGCCAATCGAACACAGCGCAACATCAACCCCCTATACCGGGAGAGACGAATCCCCTCCTATCGCTCATTGCCTCCATGTGATTCGGGGCTGTACCCAAAAACCACCGTTTTGCACGCCCTCTTGGACGTGGTAAGGTGGAAATCAAAGCACAGTGGGAACCACACAAGACTCTATGACGATCTCGGGTCAACAGACTATTCTGTACCAGTGTCACCAGAGAACTGCCATCTGACGTAAGGTATAATACCATCTGGGAGTTCTCGGCGAGTCCGTCCAGTGTACCCAGTCTTTACTGAGCACCCGTATATCATCTCTGATGTCAAACACCAATGGATATGGGATCATCCATCGCCTATCTGTATGGGTCGAGAAGGTACACGCTAGTCTACTCTGGTATATCGATGCCCCGTCTCGATACACCCACGACTAGGGATCTTGAAGGATGTACTTATGGACTACTATGTCCCCACTAGTATGATCCGCATCACAGTCCAGGTAGTCAAGTACACATCCTAAGGGCTTTACCAACATGTAACAGAGAGACAAGTAGTGTACACGTTAAGGTAAAGAGTAATCAGATAGCATACTATCATGTCGAGCAAGAAAGTTCTCCCTATATATGTCCCAGCATCCATTACAATATACATCCTATGTATAGCAATGGCCTCTAGGTCATACATATAACTAACAATCTCCCACTTGCACTAGGGCCATCTGTAGCAGTGGTTGTAGTATCTCATACTCAACCATCCCATAAAAGTCTCTCTCTGGGAATAGGCCTTCGTGGGTGGATCCGCCGTGTTGTCCTCTGAGTCTACTCTCCTAACTGTAGGGTTCCTAGGCACTCTCAAGAGGTCTCACAAGGCATCAACCATGCCAATTTCAAATTTTAACGGTGCCGAGAAACCCGACTACGGATCGTTGGCTAGAAAACTAGGCGAAACAAAACTAGTTAACACTTAACTACATGAATACGGAAATACAACCTTTGTAGATCCGGTGCTCCACCTCCATAGCTCCGTAATGAAGTCTCCTTGCTGTCCAAATGAATTCCCGGGCTCTAGCATCGGTTTCATCGGAGAATAGGCGGGCTAGGTCGTCGATGTCCATGCCGAAGATGATCTACGTCGAGGCATCGCTAGATCAAGCTCCCACTTCACCAAGTCATGAAACTTGTGAAGAAAACACCCTATACTACTTGGCAAGAGGTAGAGGATGAAGAAATAGGAAGTGGGTTCACTTTAGAATTGGATTTCTCACTCTTTATCATCACTTGCCATTGATGGAGGCAAGCTTTCTTCACATGAAGAAATGAAGAAGAAGAAGAAGAATATTGTTATGATAAGTTATCTAGAAAATAGAAAATAAAAGAATACTTATCATAATCAACCATGGTCAAGTGTAGAGAATAAACTAGGGTTAGGTCAATGGTTAGGTTAGGCATGAAACAAAAATGGTGGACTTTTTCAAACCTTCATGAAGTTTCAATGTAAAACAAAGCAAGCCACCATTTCTTTTCTTTTGCCAAAATGAAATAAATAAATAAATAAATGAGTAAGCAAATAAAATCATAACCCTAACCATCACATAACCATGGTTTAATCTTAACATACACTTAAACAATCATGTATCATCAAACATGATACAATCAAATGTACAAATGTATATCACATATACAATGTGCACAATCCAAGTGAGAAAATCCATATAAAGTGAACCAATACTAGTTAATGCAAAGTAATATATCAAATATATAATTATGCATTAAATCATTAAATCAACACTTGATTCAATGATCCGGTCATATCGTATATAACCGACTAGTATCCAATGTATCGGCTTATCGAATCAACCCTTGATTCGATAACTAGGTTATATCGCATACAACCAATCGATACATTCATCGCGAGAATGAAATACGGTATCACATACACGCATTATTCTCGGTCCCGCACATATCTCATATGCGCTCCTATTTCGTTTCGCTTGAGCCAGGAAACCTCTGTGTAGGACTCTAAAGACTCGTCAATACGCCGGCAGCAGATGATGATCATATCAAACATCCACAAGCCGCAAGCGGTCTGCTAAACGTAACGGCCACCCGGGTATTGAGCGATCAGAAGATCGACGAGCAAGCCCGCTCACACTCCTGTGAATCCAACCAGTAACACTACCGTACAGTCCGGTCTGATCGTCTGATATGTCGCATATCTCACCTAGGGGTGGTAAACGTCAGACCCCAATAGCTCGATAAGTCGTGTCGATATGAGGCCTATAACAGTTCGAGAAACTACAGGTAACACTTACCAGTAATTCTCAGCAACCCTGGCCAGGGATTTCCGGTTATAGCCAATCGAACACAGCGCAACATCAACCCCCTATACCGGGAGAGACGAATCCCCTCCTATCGCTCATTGCCTCCATGCGATTCGGGACTGTACCCAAAAACCACCGTTTTGCACGCCCTCTTGGACATGGTAAGATGGAAATCAAAGCACAGTGGGAACCACACAAGACTCTATGACGATCTCGGGTCAACAGACTACTCTGTACCAGTGTCACCAGAGAACTGCCATCTGACGTAAGGTATAAGACCATCTGGGAGTTCTCGGCGAGTCCGTCCAGTGTACCCAGTCTCTACTGAGCACCCGTATATCATCTCTGATGTCAAACACCAATGGATATGGGATCATCCATCGCCCATCTGTATGGGTCGAGAAGGTATACGCTAGTCTACTCTGGTATATCGATGCCCCGTCTCGATATACCCACGACTAGGGACTTTGAAGGATGTACTTATAGACTATCTGTCCCTACTAGTATGATCTGCATCATAGTCCAGGTAGTCAAGTACACATCCTAAGGGCTTTACCAATATGTAATAGAGAGACAATCAGTATACACGTTAAGGTAAAGGGCAACCAGATAGCATACTATCATGTCGAGCAAGAAAGTCCTCCCTATATACGTCCTAGCATCCACTACAATATACATCATATGTACAGTAATGGCCTCTAGGGCATACATACAACTAACAATCTCCCACTTGCACTAGGGCCATCTGTAGCAGTGGTTGTAGTATCTCATATTCAACCATCCCATAAAAGTCTCTCTTTGGGAAAAGGCCTTTGTGAGTGGATCCGCCGTGTTGTCCTCTGAGTCTACTCTCCTGACCTCGATCCCCTGGAGATCAACCATCTCCATGATCAGGTGGTACTGCCTTAGAATATGTCTGGATCACTGATGGGACCTGCGTTCCTTGGCCAAAGCCACACTTCCATTGACACACAATGTTAGGAACATAGTTCATCTCATGAACAAATATTCACCCAAACAGCCTCTTTGGTAGCATCTTAAGTAGCGATGTATCCAGCCTTTATCATCTAGTATGCCACGGTATCTAGCTTGGAACTCTTCCAACATACCGTCCCTTTACTGAGGGTAAAGACAATGCCTGTGACTGACATTCAGTCATCTTTATCACCCTGGAACACTTCCAGTGATTCTCCCCAGGATCGATTGATACCATCTCACTACAACTAGTGAGTGTCCTAATATCCATTTAGATCTATCTCATAGATCCAAAACCCAGGATTTAGTAGGTATCACTTTGATCCTATGTGGAGAATCATTGTGATAAGCGGAGACTGACCGAGCGTAGCATAGGAAACTTCTTTCTTATCAAGAGTATGTCATCCACGTACTCTACAAGGATCGCCACCATACTCCCTACTACCTTTTTGTTTATACAAGGTTCATCTACCATTTTGATGATGTCAAACTCTTTTACTAACACATCAAAACAGATGTTCTAACTCCGCGATGCCTGCTTTATCACATAAAACATCTTGCTCGCGTTTCCGCTGCTCCCACTGTCTACGAAGCCCTCTGGCTGTGTACTTATAGACGCTCTCTTCTAAATCATTATTTAGAAAAGTAGTCATGGCACCCAACCGCCAGATATCGTAGTCATGGTATGTAGCCGTGGCAAGTAGGATCTGGATGGACTTAAGCATAGCTACTTAGAAAAGGTTTCATCATCATCCACGCCTGGTCGATGACGAAAACCTTTAACAACTCTATCTTTGAAAGTCTCAACTTTTCCATCTACACCAAGTAATCTTCTCAAGATATACTTGCTCCTGATGGGGATTTAACCCTTCAGATATAGCAACCAAAGTCCATACTTTGTTGGTGTATAAGGATTCCATCTCCGATCGCTAAACATCCAGCCATTCTTACAGAGTCTTACTCCTGATGGCCAGCTCGAAACTAGTTGGGTCATTATCTCATGATTCAATCATCGCTCCCACTGTCATAGAGAAATCAAGGTATCTCTCAGGTGGGTGAGGAACCCTACTAGATCGGCGGAGAGGCTGAGGTTCGTTTGCATCTACTGAATCCTTTGGTTCTACCAAATCATCTGCTACAGTTTGTATAGCTGGAACCTTTCCAGTTCTACATTATAGACCTTGCCTCGAGCTTGTCCGGATTTTGCTTTCAGACATAGGCCGGTCAACCCCAAATCTTAACCAACTTAAGATATGGGCTCTTCCCTTTCCATATCACATATGAAATGGTAGGCAACTGATTTGATTCGAACCCTATTCAATAGGTATGCAGCTTCTCAAGTGCATAACTCCCAAAAAGGAAATAGGTAACTCAATAGTATTCATCATAGAGCACACCTTATCATATAGGGTGTGATTGCTCCGCCCCGATATACCATCGTACTATGGTGTATACGGAGGAGTAATGCTGAGAGAGAATCTCATTCCCCTTTAGAATAGTCCAGGAATTCCGTGCTCAAGTATTCTCCTCCTTGATCTCATCAAAGGACATAATACTTATACCCATATTGGTTCTCTACTTCTAAATCATATTCTGTGAATATCTCAAAAGGTTCGGACTTGTGTTTCAACAGGAACATATGTCTGAATCTTGAGAGATTATCAGAGAATGTAACGAAGTACAAGGAACCGGTCTTGGCATATGTAGACAGGGGACCTTACATACATCATCATGTATCAGTCCCAAGAGTTCATTAACTCTTTCTCTGTTTCCAATAAACAGAGCTATGGTCATCTAATCTTTGTGACATGACTGGCAAGTTGCACAAGATGTAAATTCAAACTGATTTAAATATGCATCTAAATGTAACTTCAGCTAGTCGGGTCGCATTGATATGACCTAGTCTACAATGCCTCAAGAAGGATTCGTTCATTTCTGAACTCTTCCTCTTGTGTGTGTTCTGTATACGAGGAACTATAGTTTGATTTAGAAAATCAATGCTTTTAGATAACGTGCCTGAACCGATCAACTTTTGATATAGGAAATGTTCAAAACATTATCCATCTATACAAAATTTTATCAGTTCTTTACTAATAAAGAGATAGATATGATTTTTTATATCAGGTTCGGTATCTAATAACATTCGTTCAGAATCAATGTATTTGGAATACAGGGTGACAGTGACCAACAGACTTGGCTGCAACACTTGCCCCGTTTTCTGCCTCATGAAACTTATCATCCGTTCTCAGTTCTCTACCTAGTTGTAGCCCTATGTAACAGATTACATATCTGGGATCTTGATCTGGTATCACATACCCAGGACGTAGAGGATACAGAGAAACAGTTCTTTGTAACGAACACACCCGAAGATGATGCATCAACATGCACTTTCTTCGTTTGGGCGGCACGGGAATTCTGGTAATCCCCAATTTCCTGCTCTGTCTTATAACAATTATAAGTTGGAGCGGGGCCAACGTTCCCCAGCTCAGTATAACAAGCGGGTTCGGTCAATATTCCGTACTATTATCTTGATTAAGGCGTGATATGGTCGCTACCTGGAGAGAGAGAGAAGAAAACACTCAGTGTGCGCTCTTGCAAGAATAGATTGGTTATTATTTTATCTAATCAGGATGGCTCCCACTGCTTTTTATCAAATCTTCCTTCAAACCCTAAAAGGAAAGACTAGCCGGGATTAATTACACACTACAAGTTCGCCAATCTTTCAGCCAGGCCAGTGTCGGTACTTTGAGGGAGGTCCCCCGTGCTTTCGCACGAACCTAATTAATGTAAACCTCGTTTTCCCAGAGGCGTAACCCCGTTGACACCTTTCTAGACACCTACTTGATCGGCTAATTGTAATGTATAAAACTCTCCCAGGAGTAACTCTTACTCGCAGCGGGTATCGGGATCCAACTATCTCATAGAAGGTATGCAATCTCATTGCAAATTTCAACACTTGAAATTCCCGATTATATTTTGCCCCTAACCTCCTATAACCTTGACAAAGGCCAACAAACCATAGGATGCTAGTCAAGTTCAACCCGTCATTTCCTGATTGAATTAAACCCACCCGCACGGCCCTTGACAAAGGCCAACAAGGTCGCACGACTACCCTAACCCAATCTGCATCATATGCATAAGCAGATAAGCACCAGTTAGCTACCGCACACTGCGCCTTGACAAAGGCCAACAAACGCAGCACGAATACTAACTACTACTTATCTGAAATGACGGAGGGCTACGACAGGTTTTTCTGAAAACCTATTGCGTAATGAACTTGATATCGTTGTAGGATCGAATGAATTTTTAAAATGGAGTGCTTTTGAGGCTTTTCTAGTTTTGCTAAAGGAGTCACTCCCGGTGAAGGGATCGTCGGTCCTTTCCTCATCGAATGAGGTGCGGGATATATCACATATATCACTGTGCAAAGCAAAAACTCTTAAAAGCAATCAAAAGACAAACCGAGTGTGTAGCATCTGCCAGTTATTGCTAAAGGAGTCACTCCCGGTAAAGGGATCTCGGTCCTTTCCTTATCGAATAAGGTGCAGGATATATCATATATACCGCTGTGCAAAGCAAGAACTGTAGCTACCTTTCTGTTTTATTTTGAAATTCGATTCTACAACATCTTAGGTTTCTTTTATTTCATTAATCTCATTAATGAAGTCCCATCATTTAAGTACCTAAACATCACAGATAAATACGACGTACACTTATGCCATCCGCATTTGCCTCGATGTCCCCTCGTGCACCGTTAGGTTAGGTAACTAACGGCAGAGCAGGGCAGGGCTAGCGCGGGTGTAAAACATAAGTAACGCCTATATAATATATCATATATACTATATACTGTATCTATCACAGAACATCACATGATCACATCACAGATATCGCAGCAGAAGAATCATATGAAATATTGGATATACTAGGACGTCCGTGTTTTCAATACGAGCCAGTATAAAATACGGATTCCACGGTCGTGATGAATAGCCAAACCCACACCCCTAGACCCCTACGAGAGCGGCAAGCAACCCTACCAATTCTAGAGTTAGGAGACCCGGACTCGACTCCTCGAGTTGGTCTCCCACTGGACTCCAGAACCCGGTTACTTGTGCTCCCCTCCTTGGGTCTATCCTAGTGCGGAAAAGTAAATAATATACAAAAGGTGACATCTTCCGCAACCTGGAAGTGCCCCAAATAAAAGAATATTACATACAAGTTTTTACATGAATGAAAATGAAAAACACTCATCTCACATAAAAACCCCCGGCTATTCAAACACGACGATCCAATATAACATATCCAGCAACACATAACATCACATGTCATCAACGTAAGTAAATATGCGCATCCCAATTGTCGTTGACATATAGCAACGAAACCGGCGATATCACATATTACACTTACGGTCACAGAAAAGAAAGTGTAAAACTACAACAGTTGGAATCCGCAACCTGCATAGACATCGCATGCCTAATCAAATGAATACCTTAGACATCACATGCCTAACTATTATAAACCCCGCATTTTAGTCTCAAAATCGAAAATACTTTTCAATATCAAGTCGGGTAATTCAACAAGATTCCCGACATCCTGATCGAATGCTCGTCGCAAACTTCAGTAGACGGCTGCACCCCCGATACCGTCGACGAAGTGCACCAAGGCTGAACACCGCTACCGCGAGCACCCGAACGGATGCTTTCGGCGACGGGGTTCTCCTACAGTCACTTGGTCGGGGCTATGGAGTAAGGCTGTCTATTAAGTTTACCCGGCGAGTATCCGCGTACGCTACGTGATTGCGACGGACTTTTGATCACATCAAAATTCCGTAGCAACCGATCAAGTGAGACTAAACTGCTATGTTTATAACATTCATTCAGTTATTTCATAACTTATTGTGAATTCCAATTATTGTATCCCATTCCAGATAAATAGAAAATGTTAAACTTTCCGATCGAACAGTCGAACACCCAAGTTTTCCCAAAACAGATCAACACATGAAACAAATCTAAAAACATTCAGTTCGTGCCTCAGTACCAACGGTCCAGCCGTAGAAGGGTCAAGCCAACGCCTCACATGTGGCACGCCGTACTGCCCCAAACCCGAAGGTTCAAAGGGCAGTTCAAGACGGTCACATAATCGAGTTAAGGTTTGTTGTCTTCTAGAGGGTCCATCGAGTTACTTTCACTACTTAGAACGTCGTTAAACTACGGAAAAATCCAACACTTGGAAATTTCCCGACAGGGGAAAAATTGGGTATTTATATCCGGTCGAACTTTTTAACATATTCTAAAATTTATCCGGAAAGCCACATAGACAAAATTTGATACTCCGATCGAAACACTGAATCCCCAAAACAACCCAGAAAATGGAACTCTGGAAAAAATATTAAAAACATCCAGAACACACAAGAAACACAAACAGAAAAAACTGAAGAAAACTCACAGCCTGATCATCACAGACAGCTGCGGAACCGCCGCAAAAGGGGGGTCAACGCCGCGGTTCCGCGGCCGTACTGTAGAATTAGGCTGTCGTTTTCTGCAGTTTTTCTTAGAATTTCTTGCACATTTCTCTGCATATTTTTAATTCTAAAAATTCCTCAATTTTCAAAAATGGACAGAGAGCAAGTTTGGAGTTAGGGTTTCGGTTCGATCGGACTTCAAACTCCGTCGGGACTTCGCCTAAGGCTCTAGCTAGGCTCTGATACCACTGTAGGGTTCCTAGGCACTCTCAAGAGATCTCACAAGGCATCAACCATGCCAATTTCAAATTTTAACGGTGCCGAGAAACCCGACTACGGATCGTTGGCTAGAAAACTAGGCGAAACAAAAGTAGTTAACACTTAACTACATGAATACGGAAATACAACCTTTGTAGATCCGGTGCTCCACCTCCATAGCTCCGCAATGAAGTCTCCTTGCTGTCCAAATGAATTCCCAGGCTCTAGCGTCGGTTTCATCGGAGAATAGGCGGGCTAGGTCGTCGATGTCCATGCCGAAGATGATCTACGTCGAGGCATCGCTAGATCAAGCTCCCACTTCACCAAGTCATGAAACTTGTGAAGAAAACACCCTATACTACTTGGCAAGAGTTAGAGGATGAAGAAATAGGAAGTGGGTTCACTTTAGAATTGGATTTCTCACTCTTTATCATCACTTGCCATTGATGGAGGCAAGCTTTCTTCACATGAAGAAATGAAGAAGAAGAAGAATATTGTTATGATAAGTTATCTAGAAAATAGAAAATAAAAGAATACTTATCATAATCAACCATGGTCAAGTGTAGAGAATAAACTAGGGTTAGGTCAATGGTAAGGTTAGGCATGAAACAAAAATGGTGGACTTTTTCAAACCTTCATGAAGTTTCAATGTAAAACAAAGCAAGCCACCATTTCTTTTCTTTTGCCAAAATGAAATAAATAAATAAATAAATGAGTAAGCAAATAAAATCATAACCCTAACCATCACATAACCATGGTTTAATCTTAACATACACTTAAACAATCATGTATCATCAAACATGATACAATCAAATGTACAAAAGTATATCACATATACAATGTGCACAATCCAAGTGAGAAAATCCATATAAAGTGAACCAATACTAGTTAATGCAAAGTAATATATCAAATATATAATTATGCATTAAATCATTAAATCAACACTTGATTCAATGATCCGGTCATATCGTATATAACCGACTAGTATCCAATGTATCGGCTTATCGAATCAACCCTTGATTCGATAACTAGGTTATATCGCATACAACCAATCGATACATTCATCGCGAGAATGAAATACGGTATCACATACACGCATTATTCTCGGTCCCGCACATATCTCATATGCGCTCCTATTTCGTTTCACTTGAGCCAGGAAACCTCTGTGTAGGACTCTAAAGACTCATCAATACGCCGGCAGCAGATGATGATCATATCAAACATCCACAAGCCGCAAGCGGTCTGCTAAACGTAACGGCCACCCGGGTATTGAGCGATCAGAAGATCGACGAGCAAGCCCGCTCACACTCCTGTGAATCCAACCAGTAACACTACCGTACAGTCCGGTCTGATCGTCTGATATGTCGCATATCTCACCTAGGGGTGGTAAACGTCAGACCCCAATAGCTCGATAAGTCGTGTCGATATGAGGCCTATAACAGTTCGAGAAACTACAGGTAACACTTACCAGTAATTCTCAGCAACCCTGGCCAGGGATTTCCGGTTATAGCCAATCGAACACAGCGCAACATCAACCCCCTATACAGGGAGAGACGAATCCCCTCCTATCGCTCATTGCCTCCATGTGATTCGGGACTGTACCCAAAAACCACGGTTTTGCACGCCCTCTTGGACGTGGTAAGATGGAAATCAAAGCACAGTGGGAACCACACAAGACTCTATGACGATCTCGGGTCAACAGACTACTCTGTACCAGTGTCACCAGAGAACTGCCATCTGACGTAAGGTATAAGACCATCTGGGAGTTCTCGGCGAGTCCGTCCAGTGTACCCAGTCTCTACTGAGCACCCGTATATCATCTCTGATGTCAAACGCCAATGGATATGGGATCATCCATCGCCCATCTGTATGGGTCGAGAAGGTATACGCTAGTCTACTCTGGTATATCGATGCCCCGTCTCGATATACCCACGACTAGGGACTTTGAAGGATGTACTTATAGACTATCTGTCCCCACTAGTATGATCTGCATCATAGTCCAGGTAGTCAAGTACACATCCTAAGGGCTTTACCAACATGTAACAGAGAGACAATCAGTATACACGTTAAGATAAAGGGCAACCAGATAGCATACTATCATGTCGAGCAAGAAAGTCCTCCCTATATACGTCCTAGCATCCACTACAATATACATCATATGTACAGTAATGGCCTCTAGGGCATACATACAACTAACACTAACCTCGATCCCCTGGAGATCAACCATCTCCATGATCAGGTGACACTGCCTTAGAATATGTCTGGATCACTGATGGGACGGACGTTCCTTGGCATAAGCCACAACTCCAATGTCACACAATGGGAGGAACTAAGTTCATCTCATGAACTAATATACATCCAGACTGCCTCTTTGGTAGCATCTTAAGTAGCGATGTATCTAGCCTTTATCGTCTAGTATGCCACGGTATCTAGCTTGGAACTCTTCCAACATACCGTCCCTTTACTGAGGGTAAAGACAATGCCTGTGACTGACTTTCAGTCGTAGTTATCACCCTGGAACCCTTCCAGTGATTCTCCCCAGGATCGGTTGATACCATCTCACTACAACTAGTGAGAATCCTAACATCCAATTAGATCTATCTCATAGATCCAAAACCCAGGATTTAGGAGGTATCACTTTGATCCTATATGGAGAATCATTGTGATAAGCGGAGATTGATCGAGCGTAGCATAGGAAACTCCTTCCCTATCAAGAGTATGTCATCCACGTACTCTACGAGGATCATCACCATACTCCCTACTACCTTTTTGTATATACAAGGTCCATCTACCATTTTGATGATGTCAAACAGTTTGACTACCACATCAAAACAGATGTTCCAACTCCGCGATACCTGCTTTATCCTATAAAGCATCTTGTACACGTTTCCGCTGCTCCCACTGTGTACGAAGCCCTCTGGCTGTGTACTTATAGACTCTCTCTTCTAAAACATTATTTAGAAAAGCAGTCATGACACCCAACCGCCAGATATCGTAGTCATGGTATGTAGCCGTGGCAAGTAGGATCTGGATGGACTTAAGCATAGCCACTTGAAAATGTTTCATCATTATCTACGCCTGGTCGATGACGAAAAGCTTTAACAAGTCTTGCTTTGAAAGTCTCAACCTTTCCATCTACACCAAGTAATCTTCTCAAGATATACTCGCTCCTGATGGGGATTTAACCCTTCAGATATAGCAACCAAAGTCCATACTTTGTTGGTGTACATGGATTCCATCTCAGATCGCTAAGCATCGAGCCATTCTTACAGAGTCCCACTCCTGATGGCCAGCTCGAAACTAGTTGGGTCATCATCTCATGACGCAATCCTCGCTCCCACGGTCATAGAGCAACCGAAGTATCTCTCAGGTGGGTGAGGAACCCTACTAGATCGGCGGAGAGGCTGAGGTTCGTTGGTTTCAATTGAATCCTTCGGTTCTACCAAATCATCAGCTGCAGTTTGTATAGCTGGAACATTTCCAGTTCTGCATTACAGACCTTGCCTCGAGCTTGTCCGGATTTTGCTTTTAGACATAGCCCGGACAACCCCAAATCTTAACTAACTTAAGATATGGGCTCTTCCCTTATCATATCACATATAAAGTGGTAGGCAACTGATTTGATTCGAACCCTATTCAATAGGTATGCAGCTTCTCAAGTGCATAACTCCCAAAAAGGAAATAGGTAACTCAGTAGTACTCATCATAGAGCACACCATATCACATAGGGTGCTATTGCTCCGCCCCGATATACCATCGTGCTATGGTGTATACGGAGGAGTAATGCTGAGAGAGAATCTCATTCTCCTTTAGAAAAGTCCAGGATTTCCGTGCTCAAGTATTCTCCTCCTTGATCTCATCAAAGGACATAATACTTATACCCGTATTTTGGATCTCTACTTCTAACTTATATTCTGTGAGTTTCTCAAAAGGTTCGGACTTGTGTTTCAACAGAAACATAGGTCTGAATCTCGAAAGATCATCAGAGAATGTAATGAAGTATAAAGAACCGGTCCTGGCATGTGTAGACAGGGGACCTTACATACATCAACATGTATCATCCCAAGAGTTTACCAACTCTTTCTCTGTTTCCAATAAACAGAGCTGGTGTCATTATATCTTTGTGACATGACTGGCAAGTTTCACAAGATGTAGATTTAAACTGATTTAAATATGCATCTATGTGCAACTTCAGCCAGTCGGGTCGTATTGATATGACCTAGTCTACAATACCTCAAGAAGGATTCATTCATTTCTGAACTCTTCCTCTTGTGTATGTTCCTTACACTAAGAACTGTAGTTTGATTTAGAACGTCAATGCTTTTAGATAACGTGCCTGAACCGATCAACTCTTGATATAGGAAATGTTCAAAACATTATTCAACAATACAAAATTATATCCTTTCTTTACTAATAAAGAGACTGATACGATTTTGTATATCAGGTTCGGTATCTAATAACATTTGTTCAGAATCAATGTATTCCGGTAATACAGGGTGACAATGACCAACAGACTTGGCTGCAACACTTGCACCGTTTTCTGCCTCATGAAACTTATCACCCGTTCTCAGTTCTTTACCTATCTGTAGCCCATGTAACAAATTACATATGCGGGATCCTGATCTGGTATCATATACCCATAACCTAAAGAATACTGAGAAACAGTTCTTTGTAATGAACACACCCGAAGGAGATGCATCATATGCACTTTCTTCGTTTGGGCGGCACGGGAAATCTGGTATTCCCCAATTTCCTACTCTTTCTTATAATAATTATAAGTTGGAGCGGGACCAACGTTCCTCAGTTCAGTATAACAAGCGGGTTCGGTCAATAATCCGTATTATTATCTTGATTAAGGCGTGATATGGTCGCTACCTAGAGAGAGAGAGAAGAAAACACTCAGCGTGCGCTCTTGCAAGATCAGATTGGTTATCATTTTATCTAATCAGGATGGCTCCCACTGCTTTTTATCAAATCTTCCTTCAAACCCTAAAAGGAAAGACTAGCCGGGATTAATTACACACTACAAGTTCGCCAATCTTTCAGCCAGGCCAGTGTCGGTACTTTGAGGGAGGTCCCCCGTGCTTTCGCACGAACCTAATTAATGTAAACCTCGTTTTCCCAGAGGCGTAACCTCGTTGACACCTTTCTAGACACCTACTTGATCGGCTAATTGTAATGTATAAAACTCTCCCAGGAGTAACTCTTACTCGCAGCGGGTATCAGGATCCAACTATCTCATAGAAGGTATGCAATCTCATTGCAAATTTCAACACTTGAAATTCCCGATAATATTTTGCCCCTAGTGTTCTATGACCTTGACGAATGCCAAACAACCCATAGTCCACTAGTCAAGTTCAACCCGTACATTTCTTGATTGAATTAAACCCACCCGCACGACCCTTGACGAATGCCAAACAACGCCGTACGAATACCCTAATCCAATCGCATTATATGCTCAAGCAGATAAATACTAGTTAGCTACCGTACACTACGCCTTGACGAATGCCAAACTACCGCAGCACGAATACTAACTAGTACATATCTGAAATGACGGAGGACTACGACAGGTTTTTCTGAAAACCTATTGCGTAATGAACTTGATATCGTTATAGAATCAAATGATTTTAAAATGGAGTGCTTTTGAGGCTTTTCTAGTTTTGCTAAAGGAGTCACTCCCGGTGAAGGGATCGTCGGTCCTTTCCTCGTCGAATGAGGTGCGGGATATATCATATATATCACTGTGCAAAGCAAAACACTTAAAAGCGATCAAAAGACAAACCGAGTGTGTAGCATCTGCCAGTTATTGCTAAAGGAGTCACTCCCGGTGAAGGGATCTCGGTCCTTTCCTCATCGAATAAGGTGCATGATATATCATATATACCGCTGTGCAAAGCAAGAACTGTAGCTACCTGTTTTATTTTTGAAATTCGATTCTACAACATCTTAGGTTTCTTTTATTTCATTAATCTCATTAATGAAGTCCCATCCTTAAGTTACCTAAACATCACAGATAAATACGACGTACACTTATGCCATCCGCATTCGCCTCGATGTCCCCTCGTGCACCGTTAAGTTAGGTAACTAACGGCAGAGCAGGGCAGGGCAAGCGCGGGTGTAAAACATAAGTAACGTCTATATAATATATCATATATACTATATACAGTATCTATCACAGAACATCACATGATCACATCACAGATATCGCAGCAGAAGAATCATATGAAATATTGGATATACTAGGACGTCCGTGTTTTCAATACGAGCCAGTATAAAACACGGATTCCACGGTCGTGATGAATAGACAAACCCACACCCCTAGACCCCTACGAGAGCAGCAAGCAACCCTACCAATTCTGGAGTTAGGAGACCCGGACTCGACTCCTCGAGTTGGTCTCCCACTGGACTCCAGAACCCGGTTACTTGTGCTCCCCTCCTTGGGTCTATCCTAGTGCGGAAAAGTAAATAATATACAAAGGGTGACATCTTCCGCAACCTAGAAGTGCCCCAATAAAAGAATATTACATACAAGTTTTTACATGAATGAAAATGAAAAACACTCATCTCACATAAAAAACCCCAGCTATTCAAACACGACGATCCAATATAACATATCCAGCAACACATAACATCACATGTCATCAACGTAAGTAAATATGCGCATCCCAATTGTCGTTGACATATAGCAACGAAACCGGCGATATCACATATTACACTTACGGTCACAGAAAAGAAAGTGTAAAACTACAACAGTTGGAATCCGCAACCTGCATAGACATCGCATGCCTAATCAAATGAATTCCTTAGACATCGCATGCCTAACAATTATAAACCCCGCATTTTAGTCTCATTATCGAAAACACTTTTCAATATTAAGTCGAGCAATTCAACAAGATTCCCGACATCCTGATCGAATGCTCGTCGCAAACTTTAGTAGGCGGCCGCACCCCCGATGCCGTCGACGAAGTGCACCAAGGCGGAACACCGCTGCCGCGAGCACCCGAACGGATGCTTTCGGCGACGGGGTTCTCCTACAGTCACTTGGTCGGGGCTATGGAGTGAGGCTGTCTATTAAGTTTACCCGGCGAGTATCCGCGTACACTACGTGACTGCGACGGACTTTTGATCGCATCAAAATTCCGTGGCAACCGATCAAGTGAGACTAAACTGCTATGTTTATAACATTCATTCAGTTATCTTATAACTACTTGTGAATTCCAATTATTGTATCCCATTCCGGATAAATAGAAAATGTTAAACTTTCCGATCGAACAATCGAACACCCAACTTTTCCCGATTCAGATCAACACATGAAATAAGTTTTAAAAACATTCAGTTCATGCCTCAGTACCAACGGTCCAGCCGTAGAAGGGTCAAGCCAACGCCTCACATGTGGCACGCCGTACTGCCCCAAACCCGAAGGTTCAAAGGGCAGTTCAAGACGGTCACATAATCGAGTTAAGGTTTGTTGTCTTCTAGAGGGTCCATCGCGTTACTTGCACTACTTAGAACGTCATTAAACTATGGAAAGATCCAACACTTGGAAATTTCCCGACAGGGGAAAAAGTGGGTATTTATATCCGGTCGAACTTTTTAACATATTCAAATATTATCCGGAAAACACATAGACAAAGCTTGATAATCCGATCGAATCTTCGATTCCCAATACAACCCCAGAACACTCAACTGTAGAGTCAAATTAAAAATTCCCAGAAAATACAGCATTAAAATTTAAGAGTTACTGTGCAAAAAGGAGTGCCTGAAGATACTAGTTGGCCGCGGAACCGCCGCAGAAGCCATGCTTCTGCCGCGGTTCCACCGCTCTTTGGGCGAATCATGGGTACGGGCTTCACAGTAATTCTTACAATTCCCTGCTGAATTTTTTGCATATTTTTAATGTGGAAAAAACCCAGTTTTTAAAAAATGTACAGAGAGCCGTTTTCGGGTTAGGGTTTCGGGTCGATCGGGTTTCAAACATCGTCTAAGCATCGCCTAAGGCTCTAGCTAGGCTCTGATACACTGTAGGGTTCCTAGGCACACTAAGAAGGTCTCACAAGGCATCAACCATGCCAATTTCAAATTTTACAAGTGCCGAGAAATCCTAATACGGATCGTTAACTAGAATTCTAGGCGAAAACAATAAGCAGTTAACAACTTAACTAAAAGAACGGAAATACAACCTTTGTAGATCCGGTGCTCCACCTCCATAGCTCCGCAATGATGTCCCTCCATTGTCCAAATCGGATCCCGGACTCTTGCGTCGGCTTCGTCGGAGAAATGGGCGGGCTAGGTCGTCGATGTCGATGCCGAAGATGATCTACGTCGAGGCATCACAAGATCAAGCTCCACCTTCACCAAGCCATGAAAACTTATGAAGGAAACACCCTATACTACTTGGCAAGAGGTAGAGGATGAAGAAATAGGAGGTGGGTTCACTTTAGATTTGGATTTCTCACTCTTTTTCATCAATCACCATTGATGAAGTCAAGCTTTCTTCATTGAAGAAGATGAAGAAGGAGAAGAAGGAATATTATGATAAGTTTTTTTTAAAACAAAATAAAATCCACACTTATCATATCTTAACCAAGGTCAAGTGTAGAGAGTTAACTTGAGTTAGGTTGAATGGTTAGGGTTAGAGAAGAAGACAAGAATGGTTGCTTTGGTCAAAGCTTCATGAAGCTTCAACAAGCTTCATGAAAGAATGAAAGAAACCATTTTTGTTTTTCTTATATCTATTTCTCAAAAAAGAATAGATAAATAAATAAATGAATAAAACCAAAACCCTAACCATTAACATAACAATGGTATAAGTCTTTACACAAACCCTAGCTATCATGTATCATCAAACATGATACAATCAAGTGCACAAAAAATATATCACATATACGATGTGCACATGCGAGTGAGAAAATCCATCTTAAGTGAACCGATACTAGTTAATGCAAAGTAATATATCAAATATATATAATTATGCATTAAATCATTAAATCAACACTTGATTTAATGATCCGGTCATATCGCATATAACCGACTAATATCCAATGTATCGGCTTATCGAATCAATCCTTGATTCGATAACTAGGTTATATCGCATACAACCATTCGACACATTCATCGCGAGAATGAAATACGGTATCACATACACGCATTATTCTCGGTCCTGCACATATCTCATATGCGCTCCTATTTCGTTTCGCTTGAGCCAGGAAACCTCTGTGTAGGACTCTAAAGACTCGTCAATACGCCGGCAGCAGGTGATGATCATATCAAACACCCACAAGCCGCAAGCGGTCTGCTAAACGTAACGGCCACCCGGGTATTGAGCGATCAGAAGATCGATGAGCAAGCCCGCTCACACTCCTGTGAATCCAACCAGTAACACTTACCGTACAGTCCGGTCTGATCTGTCGCATATCTCGCCTAGGGGTGGTAAACGTCAGACCCCAATAGCTCGATAAGTCGTGTCGATATGAGGTCTATAACAATTCGAGAAACTACTGGTAACACTTACCAGTAAATCTCAGCAACCCTGGCCAGGGATTTCCTGTTATAGCCAATCGAACACAGCGCAACATCAAACCCCTATACCGGGAGAGACGAATCCCCTCCTATCGCTCATTGCCTCCATGTGATTCGGGACTGTACCCAAAAACCACCGTTTTGCACGCCCTCTTGGACGTGGTAAGGTGGAAATCAAAACACAGTGAGAACTACACAAGACTCTATGACGATCTCGGGTCAACAGACTACTCTGTACCAGTGTCACCAGAGAACTGCCATCTGACGTAAGGTATAATACCATCTGGGAGTTCTCGGCGAGTCCGTCCAGTGTACCCAGTCTTTACTGAGCACCCGTATATCATCTCTGATGTCAAACACCAATCGATATGGGATCATCCATCGCCCATCTGTATGGGTCGAGAAGGTACACGCTAGTCTACTCTGGTATATCGATGCCCCGTCTCGATACACCCACGACTAGGGACCTTGAAGGATGTACTTATGGACTACCATGTCCCCACTAGTATGATACGCATCACAGTCCAGGTAGTCAAGTACACATCCTAAGGGCTTTACCAACATGTAACAGAGAGACAAGTAGTGTACACGTTAAGGTAAAGAGTAACCAGATAGCATACTATCATGTCGAGCAAGAAAGTCCTCCCTATATATGTCCCAGCATCCATTACAATATACATCCTATGTATAGCAATGGCCTCTAGGGCATACATATAACTAACAATTTATAGGCACAAAACTAGAATAAATAAACAACAAAAATATGATGATGTTACCACAAGAAACGACCAGAAGAAAATAGGAGACATGATCTGCAAGGGGGGTCGGCGGCGCCGGTTCTTTTGGGGTTCTCGGCGGCCACATCATGAGATGTGGGGCCCGTATTGGTGTGGTGGCCTTGTTTGCTTTTCACATGCCTACTGGTATTGTTTGATTTCTTAATAAAGCCCTGGTTTGTACTCAGTACAATTTGGAGGGAAACAATAGCTTTATATCACATCACACCTTTTTGCATTCATACCCACTTGTGCACTAGCAGCCCTACATTGGTCCATGTACCAAAGAGCTAGTGCACACTTGTAATGTGTTGGACCAAAATTGTGTACATTTATTTGTTGCAAAAGAACTCTTTGGATATCGATCGGTTTTCTGTTCTGATTGCAGTGTCGGTTCACAAATGTCATATTCATGAATTTGAGCATGTTTTCTAGTGTTTTGTCATGAATACCTGTAATCCGTATTTACTGAGCAGATGTTGGTTCATAGTACCGATATATAACAAAATTGATAATGAATGAGAGGTATTAAAATGCAGTTTTCTGTGATGAACAAATACCCCCAAAGCTAGTATCTTCCCGTTGTATGCTTTGAATGATGAAATGAAATGAACTTGGTTTTAAGTGTTTGTCTTTCCTTTCCTTTTTATCGGTGCTTATGAGACTTTTACTGGGTTTGTGTATACTTGTCTCAGAATGTTAAGTTTATTCTACCTTCAGGGATGAGTAAAGTCGGCCTGACGTTAACATACCCCTGTTAGCATAAGAGGCCGACAGGTTTGTGGTACGGGTGTAGCCCGTCTTTCATTGTACCCCTTTTTGTTTTATACGGCTTGTATCTTTTCTTCAATTTTGGTATATGAATAAAGATACTATTTTGGTTCACACTTCTCTTCATTTTGATTGTGCTGAAATGTTTTTGCTTAGTTTATTTTCTCATCTCGGAGCGTTCAATTTATCTTTTCCTTAGGCATAGATAAACTCAGACTGACGTTAACATACCCCTGTTGGTATAAGAGGCCGTCATGTTTATGGTATCGGGTGTAGTCCGTCGCATCGTTGCGTTAGCCGACTTCTTCTCGATTTGCGTCCCTTGGATCACAGTTCGAGCAGCCGTGCACTTGACATATCTTCAATCCCTTCTGAGGCAAGAAATGATGTCTCAAGTAATCTTCTTAGGCCAGAGTATCCATATTGCCGTCAGAAGATTCAGCGTTCGGTGTTACAGTGATGCTTTACCTTGAGGTCAAACTCTTTTGAGTCCCAAGGAAGTCGTAAATGCACCCTTTTGAGGCGAGACATCATCCAATGGTCCTTAGGCATGTATGTACTGTAATTGAGACCTGATGCTAGGAATATGCCATCACTCCACTTTTATTTTGGCTCATTTAAGCCTTATCGACGTCGCGTCTGTACTCAGCTGGGCTAAAAGGATGTCTGGATAGTCTTTAGGTTGTACGCATTACCATTAAGACCATTTCTTCATTTAGTCGAACATAACGGAACATATTGCTCCTTTTCATTTGTTTGTACCCATTGATTGTGTACAAAAGTTGGGATCAAACTACTTGTAGGATATAAATTTTTTCTTTTCTTCTCTTTCTTTTTTTTATATCCGCAATTGCTCTATCTTTTCAACTTTTCTTATTGCGAAAGTCACGATTGTCCAATCATTTCGGCCATTTATTCGCGGTCGCCCAATCATTTCGGCTATATATTTTTTATTTTACTCACTAATCTTTATTGCGAGCTGCCCATTCATTTCGGCTATTTCTTTTCTCTTTTCTTTTTTTCATTTCCCGATTTAATGACTAATTTTGGACTTTAAGTTAGCATCAGCATTGTTAACACTGAAGCACGTATGCCAGGAGAAATTCATCATTTTCCTGGGGAAACTTGGGATTTGATACCAATTTCGGTATTAGTATCGCTATAATTGGAATAGTGCCAGGAGCGAC
Source organism: Agapanthus africanus (assembly GCA_030015575.1). Classification (NCBI taxonomy): domain Eukaryota; kingdom Viridiplantae; phylum Streptophyta; class Magnoliopsida; order Asparagales; family Amaryllidaceae; genus Agapanthus; species Agapanthus africanus. Next base: position 646,345,465 of record CM057337.1, on the reverse strand, counting down.
TCATCATTTGCCGTTGCCCATTGGACTATGGTGGCTAAGAAAACATGTTTAGATCCTTACCAAATAAGTCTTTCAACTTTATGATCTGTAAGGGTCTCATAAAGGTATTTTCTCCTTATGAGCCGAGAGGATCTCGTAGGTGTATTTTATCTTTAGAAGTCGTAGGGACTCCCAAGTGTCTTTTCTCTTGCAAGTCATAAGGATCTCACAAGAGTGTTTTCTCCTTGCAACTCGAGAGGACTCACAAGTGCCATTCACCGTGTTGGGAGTATTGCTCACCTTCGGTGGGACTTTGTCGAAACTTCTTCTTCTTGTGCCCGTGGATTGTATATAAGAGTCCAGGTGAAACTACTTGTAGGGTAGTTTCTTTTTTTTTTCCATGAGTTTGCTCTCTTTTGGGTTTTCATAAACTCGCTGATAGTCCTGCTATTTTTACTCATAGATCCCTTTTGGGTTTTCATCCGTGCCCATTTTGCATGTGGATATACCGTTTTTTCCCGTAGAGAAGCAAATCTTCCGGAAACATTGCATAGCCAGTTGAACTTTCAGATGTATCTTTGCTACGGGAAGCCCATAGATTGTATACGGTAGTCAATTTGGAGACCATTCGTAGGGCAACATATACTTGGGAAGAATTATCCTCCTCGTAGGACTTAGGATGCAACTTTACTTCAGGTAGCCAATAGATTGTGTACGGTAGTCAATTTGGAGACTAACCGTAGGGCAACATACATTTGGAAACATTGCTCACCCATGGGACTTTGGGGTGATGTAGATTGTATACGGTAGTCAATTTGGAGATTGGCCGTAGGGCAATATATACTTGGGAAACATAGTTTACCCATTGGACTTCGGGGTGACGTAGATTGTTTATGCCCGTGGATTGTATATGATAGTCAATTTGGAGATCGGCCGTATGGAAACATATACTTGGGTATAGTTTGGATCCATATTGTTTGTGCTCGTGAATTGTACACGGCATGCTCGAAGTGTCGGATCCGTATGACAATTTCCTAGTTTAGGAATATAGTGGTCCAACTTTAGGACTTTTAGAGTCTTGACTTAGGAAAATAGGGAGCGGATATAAGTGTCGTCATCTATTATTGACTCATGTTAGAACTCTTTAAGCATAGTATTTCTTAAGGAACCGACTGCTTATTGGTCGAAAGGGTCTTACCTCGTGCATGTTCATCAACATATAAGATCCTCTTTGGTAGACTTTGTCTATGATATATGGGCCTTCATAGTTTGGCTTGAACTTCCCACGCTTTGTCCAGTTGGGGATCATCGGTCTTTTGACAAGCAGAACGAGTTCTCCTTTACGAAATATTCTCGGCCGGTTAGCCTTTCATATGCCTGTGTCATCTTTTCCCGATGGGCTTTCAGGATTTGTTGTGTTGCAAGTCAAGTTTCATTGAGAGCATCCAGTTCTTCGAGCCAGAGATGAGCATTTTCCTCATTCGTGTGCATACGTTGAATTTCCATTCGCAATGAGGGGAGTTTGATCTCCAGCGGGAGCACCGCTTCAGCCCCAAACACCAGTGTATAGGGTGTTGTCTTCGTGTCCGTCTTGAACGTCGTTCAGTAGTCTCATAGAGCTTCATGTAGTCTTTCGTTCTAGTCCATCTTATTCTTGTACACTATCTTCTTTATGAGCTTGGTCAGTATCTTGTTGAAAGCTTTACCTAGATTGTTGACTCGGGGGTTATAGACGGAGGAATATCTCCAATCTATCTTATACCGTTGTGCGAAATGTCTTATTTTGTGGCTTCTGTATGCTGGTCTGTTGTCTGAGATTATCCACCATGGGACTCCAAACCGGTAGATAACAAGAGTCTTGAAGAAGTGCAGGATGTTCTCCGTCTTCACTTCTCTTTGTTGGGGATAAAATTTACATCCCGTTGATCAAAAGTCTAAGTCAAACTACAGACAAGTAGGCCCAAATCAAATCAAAGAAAACGGACCAGTTGATCTACGCTCGGTCAATCTCCGTTTATCACAAGGATTCTCCATATAGGATCAAAATGATACCTCATAAATCCTGGGTTTTGGATCTATGAGATAGATCTAATTGGATGTTAGGATACTCACTAGTTGTAGTGAGATGGTATCAGTTGATCCTGGGGAGAATCACTGGAAAGGTTCCAGGGTGATAAGGACGACTGAAAGTCAGTCACAGGCATTGTCTTTACCTTCAGTAAAAGGACGGTATGTTGGAAGAGTTCCAAGCTAGATACCGTGGCAAACTAGACGATAAAGGCTGGATACATCACTACTTAAGATGCTAACAAAAGAGGAAATCTGGATGTATATTTGTTCATGAGATGAACTTAGTTCCTCCCATTGTGTGACAATGGAGTTGTGGCTTATGCCAAGGAACGTCCGTCCCATCAGTGATCCAGACATATTCTAAGGCAGTATCACCTGATCATGGAGATGGTTGATTTCCAAAGAGATCGAGGTTAGGAGAGTAGACTCAGAGGACAACACGGCGGATCCACTCACAAAGGCCTTTTCCCAGAGAGAGACTTTTATGGGATGGTTGAGTATGAGATACTGCAACCACTGCTACAGATGGCCCTAGTGCAAGTGGGAGATTGTTAGTTATATGTATGCCCTAGAGGCCATTACTATACATAGGATGTATATTGTAATGGATGCTCGGACATATATAGGGAGGACTTTCTTGCTCGACATGATAGTATGCTATCTGGTTGCTCTTTACCTTAACATGTACAATGATTGTCTCTCTGATACATGTTGGTAAAGCCCTTAGGATGTGTACTTGACTACCTGGACTATGATGCGGATCATACTAGTGGGGACATGGTAGTCCATAAGTACATCCTTCAAGGTCCCTAGTCGTGGGTGTATCGAGACGGGGCATCGATATACCAGAGTAGACTAGCGTATACCTTCTCGACCCATACAGATGGGCGATGGATGATCCCATATCCATTGGTGTTTGACATCAGAGATGATATACGGGTGCTCAGTGGAGACTGGGTACACTGGACGGACTCGCAGAGAACTTCCAGATGGTATTATACCTTACGTCAGATGGCAGTTCTCTGGTGACACTGGTACAGGTTAGTCTGTAGACCCGAGATCGTCATAGAGTCTTGTGTGATTCCCACTGTGCTTTGATTTCCACCTTACTACGTCCAAGAGGGCGTGCAAAACGGTGGTTTTTGGGTACAGTCCCGAATCACATGGAGGCAATGAGCAATAGGAGGGGATTCGTCTCTCCCGGTATAGGGAGTTGATGTTGCGCTGTATTCGATTGGCTATAACCGGAAATCCCTGGCCAGGGTTGTTGAGATTTACTGGTAAGTGTTACCAGTAGTTTCTCGAACTGTTATAGACCTCATATCGACACGACTTATCAAGCTATTGGGGTCTGACGTTTACCACCCCTAGGCAAGATATGCGACATATCAGACGACGAGACCGGACTGTACAGTAAGTGTTACTGGTTGGATTCACAGGAGTGTGAGCGGGCTTGCTCGTTGATCTTCTGATCGCTCAATACCCGGGTGGCTGTTACGTTTAGCAGACCGCTTGCGGCTTGTGGGTGTTTGATATGATCATCACCTGCTGCCGGCGTATTGACGAGTCTTTAGAGTCCTACACAGAGGTTTTCTGGCTCAAGCGAAACGAAATAAAAGCGCATATGAGATATGTGCAGGACCGAGAATAATGCATGTATGTGATACCGTATTCTATTCTCGCGATGAATGTATCGATTGGTTGTATGCGATATAACCTAGTTATCGAATCGAGAATTGATTCGATAAGTCGATACATTGGATATTAGTCGGTCATATGCGATATGACCGGATCGTTAAATCAAGTGTTGATTTAATGATTTGATGTATAATTATATATTTGATATATTACTTTACATTAACTAGTATTTGTTCACTTAAGATGGATTTTCTCACTTGATGTGCACATGTAGTATATGTGATATATTTTTGTGCACTAGCTTGTATCATGTTTGATGATACATGCAAACTTGGGTGTATGTTTGATTTAAACCATGTTTAGGTTAATGGTTAGGGTTTTGTTATCTTTATTTATTTATTTATTTATTTATTCATTTTAGCAAGAAATAAAATGGTGGCTAACTTTGGATTTTCTTTGAAGCTTCTTGAAGCTTTGAAAAGTTCAACCATTTTGTTTCTTTTGCTTAATCTAACCATTTGCCTAAACCCTAGTTTATTCTCTACATGAGTTAGCTTCACCCTTGGTTGCATTATGATAACCATTCACTTGAATTATTATTTTAGAATTGAATTCTTTTCCTTCTTCTTCTTCATCTTCTTCAAGTGAAGAAAAGAAAAGCTTTCTTGAAATTTCCAAGTGATGAATCCAAGTGAGAAATCCAAATCTAAAGTGAACCCACTTCCTATTTCTTCATCCTCTACCACTTGCCATGTAGTATAGTGTGTTTTCTTCACAAGTTTCATAACTTAGTGAAGGTGGAGCTTGAGTTAGAGTTGCCTCGACGTAGATCATCTTCGGCATCGAAGTCAACGACCTAGCCCGCTCATTTCTCCGACGAAACCATCGCTAGAGTCCAGGATCCCGGTGATCGCAGCGAAGGGACGTCATCACGGAGCTAAAGAAGTGGAGGACCGGATCTACGAAGGTTGTATTTCCTTTCACTTTATAGTAAAGTTGTTTACTTGTATGTCTTTCGCCTAATTTCTAGTTAACGATCTAGGATTAGGGTTTCTCGGCATAAGAAAAATTTGATTTTGGCATGGTTGATTCCTTGTGGAACCTCATGGGTGTGCCTAGGAACCCTACAGTTGTATCAGAGCCTAGTTAGAGCTTTAGGCGATGTATAGACGATGTCAGAAGTCCGATCGAACTCGAAACCCTAGTTTAATACCACTTTCTGTACATTTTTCAAAACTGTGGAATTTTGTGAATTAAAAATATACAGAAAAATAAGCAGGGTTTTATATGAATTACTGTGAAAAACGTGGGCCTAATTCGATTAAAACGCCGCGGAATCGCGGCATGAGCATGGCTCGTGCGGCGGTTCCGCGGCCGTATGGTCTGTTCTGTCACCAAGTTTTGCACAGTAATGTAACTATTTTATTCCTGAGTTTTCTGGGAATTTTTAATTTGCACTCAAGAGTTTAGTTTTTTGGGTTGTATTGGGAGTTCGTAGATTCGATCGAATTGTCAAACTTTGTCTATGTGTTTTTCCGGGTAATTTTAGAATATGTTAAAAAGTTCGACTGGATATAAATACCCACTTTTTCCCCCTGCCGGGAAATTTCCAGGTGTTGGATTTTTCCGTAGTTTAATGACGTTCTAAGTAGTGCAAGTAAAGCGATGGTCCCTCTAGAAGACAACAAACCTTAACTCGATTATGTGACCGTCTTGAACTGCCCTTTGAACCTTCGGGTTTGGGGCAGTACGGCGTGCCACATGTGAGGCGTTGGCTTGACCCTTCTACGCCTGGACCGTTGGTACTGTGGCATGAAGTGAATGGTTTTTAAACTTATTTCAAGTGTTGAGCTGTTCCGGGAAAACTTGGGTGTTTGAATGTTCGATCGAAAAGTTTAAAATTTTCTATTTATCTGGAATGTGATACAATATTTAGAATTCACAAGTAGTTATGAGATAACTAATATGAATGTTATAAACATAGCACTTTAGTCTCAATTGATCGGTTGCCACGGGATTTTGATGTGATCAAAAGTCCGTCGCAATCACGTAGCGTACGCGGATACTCGCCGGTAAACTTAATAGACAGCTACACCCCTTAGCCCCGACTAAGTGACTGTAGGAGAACCCCATCGCTGAAAGCATCCGTTCGGGTGCTCGCGGCAGCGGTGTTCCGCCTTAGTGCACTTCGTCGACGGCATCGGGGGTGCGGCCGCCTACTAAAGTTTGCGACGAGCATTCGATCAAAATGCCGGGAATCTTGTTGAATTGCCCGACTTTATATTGAAAAGTGTTTTCGATATTGAGACTAAAATGCGGGGTTTATAATTGTTAGGCATGCGATGTCTAAGGAATTCATTTGTTTAGGCATGCGATGTCTGAGGAGGTTGCGGATTCCAACTGTTGTAGTTTTACACTTTCTTTTTCTGTGACCGTAAGTGTAATATGTGATATCGCCGGTTTCGTTGCTATATGTCAACGACAATTGGGATGCGCATATTTACTTACGTTGATGACATGTGATGTTATGTGTTGCTGGATATGTTATATTGGATCGTCGTGTTTGAATAGCCGGGTTTTTTTTATGTGAGATGGGTGTTTTTCATTTTCATTTATGTAAAAACTTGTATGTAATATTCTTTTATTGGGGCACTTCCAGGTTGCGGAAGATGTCACCCATTGTATATTATTTTCTTTTCCGCACTAGGATAGACCCAAGGAGGAGGGCATAAGTAACCGGGTTCTGGAGTCCAGTGGGAGACCAACTCGAGGAGTCGAGTCCGGGTCTCCTAACTCTAGAATTGGTAGGGTTTCTTGCCGCTCTCGCAGGGGTCTAGGGGTGTGGGTTTTGCTATTCATCGTGACCGTGGAATCCGTGTTTTATACTGGCTCATATTGAAAACACGGACGTCCTAGTATATCCAATGTTTCATATGATTCTTCTGCTGCGATATCTGTGATGTGATCATTTGATGTTCTGTGATAAATACTGTATATAGTATATATGATATATTATATAAGCGTTACTTATGTTTTACACCCGCGCTAGCCATGCCCCGCTCTGTCGTTAGTTACCTAACCTAACGGTGCACGAGGGGACATCGAGGCGAATGCGGATGGCATAAGTGTACGTCGTATTTATCTGTGATGTTTAGGTGGACTTAAATGATGAGACTTCATTAATGTGATTAATGAAAGAAAAGAAACCTAAAAAATGTTGTGGAATCGAATTTCTCAAAAACAGGTAGCTACAGTTCTTGCTTTACATCGCGGTGTTCCTTGTAGAACATCCTGCACCTTATTCGATAAGGAAAGGACCGAGATCCCTTCACCGGGAGTGACTCCTTTAGCAATAACTGGCAGATGCTACAACCCTCGGTTTGTCTTTTGATTGCTTCTATAGTTTCTGCTTTGCACAGTGATATATATGATATATCCCGCACCTCATTCGACGAGGAAAGGGCCGACGATCCCTTCACCGGGAGTGACCCGTTTAGCAAAACTAGAAAAGCCTCAAAAACGCTCCATTTTAAAATCATTTAATTCTACAACGATATCAAGTTCATTACGCAATAGGTTTTCAGAAAAACCTGTCGTAGCCCTCCGTCATTTCAGATAAGTAGTAGTTAGTATTCGTGCTGCGTTTGTTGGCCTTTGTCAAGGCGTAGTGTGCGGTAGCTGACTAGTACTTATCTGCTTATGCATATGATGCAGATTGGATTAGGGTAGTCGTGCGACCTTGTTGGCCTTTGTCAAGGGCCGTGCGGGTGGGTTTATTTCAATCAAGAAATGACGGGTTGAACTTGACTAGCAGCCTATGATTTGTTGGCCTTTGTCAAGGTCATAGGAGGCTTGGGGAAAAATATTATCGGGAATTTCAAGTGTTGAAATTTGCAATGAGATTGCATACCTTCTATGAGATAGTTGGATCCCGATACCCACTGCGAGTAAGAGTTACTCCTGGGAGAGTTTTACACATTACAATTAGCCGATCAAGTAGGTGTCTAGAAAGGTGTTAATGAGGTTACGCCTCTGGAAAAACGAGGTTTATATTAATTAGGTTCGTGCGAAAGCACGGGGGACCTCCCTCAAAGTACCGACACTGGCCTGGCTGAAAGATTGGCGAACTTGTAGCGTGTAATTAATCCCGGCTAGTCTTTCCTTTTAGGGTTTGAAGAAAGATTTGATAAAAACAGTGGGAGCCATCCTGATTAGATAAAATATATAACCAATCTAATCTTGCAAGAGCATACGCTGAGTGTTTTCTTCTCTCTCTCTCCAGGTAGCGACCATATCACGCCTTAATCAAGATAATAATACGGATGTATTGACCGAACCCGCTTGTTATACTGAGCTGGGGAACGTTGGTCCCGCTCCAACTTATAACTGTTATAAGACAGAGCAGGAAATTGGGGAATACCAGATTTCCCGTGCCGCCCAAACGAAGAAAGTGCATGCTGATGCATCATCTTCGGGTGTATTCATTACCAAGAACTGTTTTTCAGTAACCTCTACGTCCTGGGTATGTGATACCGGATCAGGATCCCGCATATGTAATCTGTTACATGGGCTACAGATAGGTAGAGAACTGAGAACGGGTGATAAGTTTCATAAGACAGAAAACGGTGCAAGTGTTGTAGCCAAGTCTGTTGGTCACTGTCACCCTGTATTCCAAATACATTGATTCTGAACGAATGTTATTAGATACCGAACCTGATATACAAAATCATATCAGTCTCTTTATTAGTAAATAAATGATAAAATTTTGTATTGTTGGATAATGTTTTAAACATTTCCTATATCAAAAGTTGATCGGTTCAGGCACGTTATCTAAAAGCATTGATGTTCTAAATCAAACTATAGTTCTTAGTATACGGAACACACACAAGAGGAAGAGTTCAGAAATGAACGGATCCTTCTTGAGGTATTGTAGACTAGGTCATATCAATGCGACCTGACTAGCTAAGTTGCACATAGAGGCATATTTAAATCTGTTTGAATTTACATCTTGTGAAACTTGCCAGTCATGTCACAGAAATAAGATGGCCATAGCTCTGTTTACTGGAAACAGAGAAAGAGTTAGTGAACTCTTGGGATGATACATGTTGATGTATGTAGGTCCCCTGTCTACACATGCCAAGACCGGTTCTTTGTACTTCATTATATTCTCTGATGATCTCTTTAGATTCAGACATATATTCCTGTTGAACACAAGTCCGAACCTTTTGAGATATTCACAGAATATAAGTTAGAAGTAGAGAACCAAAATACGGGTATAAGTATTATGTCCTATGATGAGATCAGGGATGAGAATACTTGTGCATGGAATTCTTGGACTATTCTAAAGGAGAATGAGATTCTCTCTCAGTGTTACTCCTCTGAATACACCACAGCACAACGGTGTATCGGGGCGGAGCAATCACACCCTATATGATATGGTGCGCTCTATGATGAGTACTACTGAGTTTCCTATTTCCTTTTAGGAGTTATGCACTTATGAAGCTGCATACCTATTGAATAAGGTTCAAATCAAATCAGTTGCCTACCACTTCATATGTGATATGGAAAGGGAAGAGCCCATATCTTAAGTTTGTTAAGATTTGGGGTTGTCCGGCCTATGTCTAAAAGCAAAATCCGGACAAGCTCGAGGCAAGATCTGTTATGTAGAACTGGAAATGTTTCAGCTATACAAACTGCAGCTAATGATTTGGTAGGACCAAAGGATTCAATAGATTCTAACGAATCTCAGCCTCTCCGCCGATCTAGTAGGGTTCCTCACCCACCTGAGAGATACTTCGGTTTCTCTATGACAGTGGGAGCGAGGATTGCATCATGAGATGATGACCTAACTAGTTTTCGAGCTGGCCATCAGGAGTGGGACTCTGTAAGAATGGCTGGATGCTTAGCGATCTGAGATGGAATCCTTATACACCAACAAAGTATGGACTTTGGTTGCTTTATCTGAAGGTTTAAATCCCCATCAGGAGCAAGTATATCTTGAGAAGATTACTTGGTGTACATGGAAAAGTTGAGACTTTCAAAGCTAGACTTGTTAAAAATTTGCATCATTGACCAGGTATGGATTATGATGAAACCTTTTCTAAGTAGCTATGCTTAAGTCCATCCAGATCCTACTTGCCACGGCTACATACCATGACTACGATATCTGGCGGTTGGGTGCCATGAATGCTTTTCTAAGTGATGTTTTAGAAGAGTGCGTCTATAAGTACACAGCCAGAGGGCCCCGTAGACAGTGGGAGCAGCGGAAACGCGAGAAAGATGTTTTATGTGATAAAGCAGGCATCGCGGAGTTGGAACGTCTGTTTTGATGTGTTAGTCAAAGAGTTTGACATCATCAAAATGGTAGATGAACCTTGTATATACAAAAAGGTAGTAGGGAGTATGGTGATGATCCTCGTAAAGTACGTGGATGACATACTCTAGATAGGGAAGGAGTTTCCTATGCTACGCTCGGTCAATCTCCGCTTATCACAAGGATTCTCCATATAGGATCAAAATGATACCTCCTAAATCCTGGGTTTTGGATCTATGAGATAGATCTAATTGGATGTTAGGATACTCACTAGTTGTAGTGAGATGGTATCAGTTGATCCTGGGGAGAATCACTGGAAAGGTTACAGGGTGATAAGGACGACTGAAAGTCAGTCACAGGCATTGTCTTTACCTTCAGTAAAAGGACGGTATGTTGGAAGAGTTCCAAGCTAGATACCGTGGCAAACTAGACGATAAAGGCTGGATACATCACTACTTAAGATGCTAACAAAAGAGGCAGTCTGGATGTATATTTGTTCATGAGATGAACTTAGTTCCTCCCATTGTGTGACAATGGAGTTGTGGCTTATGCCAAGGAACGTCCGTCCCATCAGTGATCCAGACATATTCTAAGGCAGTATCACCTGATCATGGAGATGGTTGATTTCCAAAAAGATCGAGGTTAGGAGAGTAGACTCAGAGAACAACACGGCGGATCCACTCACAAAGGCCTTTTCCCAGAGAGAGACTTTTATTGGATGGTTGAGTATGAGATACTGCAACCACTGCTACAGATGGCCCTAGTGCAAGTGGGAGATTGTTAGTTATATGTATGCCCTAGAGGCCATTACTATACATAGGATGTATATTGTAGTGGATGCTCGGACATATATAGGGAGGACTTTCTTGCTCGACATGATAGTATGCTATCTGGTTGCTCTTTATCTTAACGTGTACAATGATTGTCTCTCTGACACATGTTGGTAAAGCCCTTAGGATGTGTACTTGATTACCTGGACTATGATGCGGATCATACTAGTGGGGACATGGTAGTCCATAAGTACATCCTTCAAGGTCCCTAGTCGTGGGTGTATCGAGACGGGGCATCGATATACCAGAGTAGACTAGCGTATACCTTCTCGACCCATACAGATGGGCGATGGATGATCCCATATCGATTGGTGTTTGACATCAGAGATGATATACGGGTGCTCAGTGGAGACTGGGTACACTGGACGGACTCGCTGAGAACTCCCAGATGGTATTATACCTTACGTCAGATGGCAGTTCTCTGGTGACACTGGTACAGGTTAGTCTGTAGACCCGAGATCGTCATAGAGTCTTGTGTGATTCCTACTGTGCTTTGATTTCCACCTTACTACGTCCAAGAGGGCGTGCAAAATGGTGGTTTTTGGGTACAGTCCCGAATCACATGGAGGCAATGAGCGATAGGAGGGGATTCGTCTCTCCCGGTATAGGGAGTTGATGTTGCGCTGTGTTCGATTGGCTATAACCGGAAATCCCTGGCCAGGGTTGTTGAGATTTACTGGTAAGTGTTACCAGTAGTTTCTCGAACTGTTATAGACCTCATATCGACACGACTTATCGAGCTATTGGGGTCTGACGTTTACCACCCCTAGGCAAGATATGCGACATATCAGACGACGAGACCGGACTGTACGGTAAGTGTTACTGGTTGGATTCACAGGAGTGTGAGCGGGCTTGCTCTTTGATCTTCTGATCGCTCAATACCCGGGTGGCTGTTACGTTGAGCACACCGCTTGCGGCTTGTGGGTGTTTGATATGATCATCACCTGCTGCCGGCGTATTGACGAGTCTTTAGAGTCCTACACAGAGGTTTCCTGGCTCAAGCGAAACGAAATAAAAGCGCATATGAGATATGTGCGGGACCGAGAATAATGCGTGTATGTGATACCGTATTCTATTCTCGCGATGAATGTATCAATTGGTTGTATGCGATATAACCTAGTTATCGAATCGAGGATTGATTCGATAAGTCGATACATTGGATATTAGTCGGTCATATGCGATATGACCGGATCGTTAAATCAAGTGTTGATTTAATGATTTGATGTATAATTATATATTTGATATATTACTTTACATTAACTAGTATTTGTTCACTTAAGATGGATTTTCTCACTTGATGTGCACATGTAGTATATGTGATATATTTTTGTGCACTAGCTTGTATCATGTTTGATGATACATGCAAACTTGGGTGTATGTTTGATTTAAACCATGTTTAGGTTAATGGTTAGGGTTTTGTTATCTTTATTTATTTATTTATTTATTCATTTTAGCAAGAAATAAAATGGTGGCTAACTTTGGATTTTCTTTGAAGCTTCATGAAGCTTTGAAAAGTTCAACCATTTTGTTTCTTTTGCTTAACCTAACCATTTGCCTAAACCCTAGTTTATTCTCTACATGAGTTAGCTTCACCCATGGTTGCATTATGATAACCATTCACTTGAATTATTATTTTAGAAATGAATTCTTTTCCTTCTTCTTCTTCATCTTCTTCAAGTGAAGAAAAGAATAGCTTTCTTGAAATTTCCAAGTGATGAATCTGTTAGTTGTATGTATGCCCTAGAGGCCAGTATTGTACAGATGATGTATATCATATTGGATGCTTGGACATATATAGAGATGACTTTCTTGCTCGATATGATAGTATGCTATCTGGTTGCTCTTTATCTTAACATGTACACTAGTCTCTTTAAACTGTCTTTTAGTTACATGTTGGTAAAGCCCTTAGGATGTGTACTTGACTGCCTGGACTATGATGCAGATCATACTAGTGGGGACATGGTAGTCCATAAGTACATCCTTCAAGGTCCCTAGTCGTGGGTGTATCGAGACGGGGCATCGATATACCAGTGTAGACTAGCGTATACGCTTCTCGACCCATGAGATGGGCGATGGATGATCCCATATCCATTGGTGTTTGACATCAGAGATTGTGTACGGGTGCTCAGTGGAGACTGGGTACACTGGACGGACTCGCCGAGAACTCCCAGATGGTATTATACCTCACGTCAGATGGCAGTTCTCAGGTGACACTTGTACAGGTTAGTCTGTAGACCCGAGATCGTCATTGAGTCTTGTGTGATTCCCTCTGTACTTTGATCTCCACCTTACCATGTCCATGTGGGCGTGCAAAACGGTGGTCTTTGGGTACAGTCCCGAGTCACATGGAGGCAATGAGCGATAGGAGGGGTTTCGTCTCTCCCGGTATTGGGGGTTGATGTTGCGCTGTGCTCGATTGGCCGTAACAAGGAAGTCCCTAGCCAGGGCTGATCAGAGATTTGCTGGTAAGTGTTACCAGTAGTTTCTCGACCCGTTATGAGCCTCACATCGGCACGACTTATCGGTTACTGGGGTCTGACGTTTACCACCCCTAGACTTGATATGCGACATATCATACGAACAGACCGGACTGTACGGTAAGTGTTACTGGTTGGATTCACAGGAGTGTGAGCGGGCTGGCTCGTCGATCTTCTGATCGCTGAATACCCGGATGGCCGTTACGTTTAGCAGACCGCTTGCGGCTTGTGGGTGCTTGATATGATCATCATCTGCTGCCGGCGTATTGACGAGTCTTTAGAGTCCTACACAGAGGTTTCCTGGCTCAAGCGAAACGAAATAGGAGCGCATATGAGATATGTGCAGGACCGAGAATAATGCGTGCATGTGATACCGTATTCCATTCTCGTGTTGAATGTATCGATTGGTTATATGCGATATAACCTAGATATCGAATCAAGGATTGATTCGATAAGCCGATACATAGGATACTAGTCGGTTATATGCGATATGACCGGATCGTTAAATCAAGTGTTGATTTAATAATTTAATGTATAATTATATATTTGATATACTACTTTGCATTAACTAGTATTGGTTCACTTTAAAAGGTTTTTCTCACTTGAAGTTCACAAGTTGTATATGTGATATACTTTTGTGCACTTGATTGTATCATGTTTGATTATGCATGCTCACTTGGGTTTGTGTAAAGAAGTATACCATGGTTAAGTTAATGATTAGGGTTTTGTTTATTTGATTTACTTATTTATTTATTTATTTATTTTCATTTATATTTGGAAAAGAAATGAAATGGTGGCTCATTTTGGACTTTCTTTTGAAGCTTCATGAAGCTTTGAATGGTTTGACCATTTTGTCTCTTTTCTTAACCCTAACCATTCACTTGAACCATAGTTGATTCTCTACACAAGATATCTTGACCATGGTTGCTATATGATAAATATAATCTATTTTCTATTTGATGGATTATTCTTATCATAATCATCTTCATCTTCTTCTTCTTCTTGATATGAAGAAAAGCTTGCCTTCATCAATGGCAACTTGAGCAAAAGTGTGAGAAATCCAATTCTAAAGTAAACCCACCTCCTATTTCTTCACCTTCTACCTCTTGCCAAGTAGTATAGGGTGTTTTCTTCACAAGTTTCACAACTTGGTGAAGTTGGAGCTTGATCTTGTGAAGCCTCGACGTAGATCATCTTCGGCATCGTAGCCGACGACTGTTCTGCTCATTTCTCCGATGAAGCCGATGAGAGAGTCCGGGATCCGAGATGGACAGCGAGGGGACAACTACGTGGAGCTAAGGAAGTGGATAACCGGATCTACAAAGGTTGTAGTTTCCTACTTTTAGTTAAGATGTTAACTAGCTTTTTGTTTCGCCTAAAATTCTAGTTGACGATCCGTATTAGGGTTTCTCGGCATCCATAAAATTTGAAATTGGCATGGTTGATGCCTTGTGAGACTTCATTAGCGTGCCTAGGAACCCTACAGAATCCAAGTGAGAAATCCAAATCTAAAGTGAACCCACTTCCTATTTCTTCATCATCTACCACTTGCCATGTAGTATAGGGTGTTTTCTTCACAAGTTTCATGACTTAGTGAAGGTGGAGCTTGAGTTAGAGTTGCCTCGACGTTGATCATCTTTGGCATCGAAGTCAACGACCTAGTCCGCTCATTTCTCCGACGAAACCATCGCTAGAGTCCGGGATCCCGGTGATCGCAGCGAAGGGAGGTCATCACAGAGCTAAAGAAGTGGAGGACCGGATCTACAAAGGTTGTATTTCCTTTCACTTTATAGTAAAGTTGTTTACTTGTATGTCTTTCGCCTAATTTCTAGTTAACGATCTAGGATTAGGGTTTCTCGGCACAAGAAAAATTTGATTTTGGCATGGTTGATGCCTTGTGGAACCTCATGGGTGTGCCTAGAAACCCTACATGGACAAGTGAGAGAGAGTGGAGGGAGTTATGGATGGGCCACCCATATATTTTCCTCATATCATTTCCTTCTCCTTCTTTCTCTTCTTTTTCTCCTTCTCCATATCCTATAACCTTTCACTAGAACCACAAACACCCATACAAAACCCCTCAAAACATCTTGAAGCCTTCACAAAAAATGTTCATATCCTCATCCTAAACATGATGTAGTGATCAAGTCTTCGCTTTGAGGACATTTGCAAACTTGGAACTCTCTCAAATTTTAATCATGAGGTAAAAATCCCACTTTGTAATAAGTTCTTACAATATTTGCCTTCACACACTAGATTTAGAACCAAAGTGTATGTTTCTTATTCTTGAGTTATTTAAAAGTATGTTTTGGTGGATATAACTTATAGTAGTGGTGTAGTAGATGGTTAGTCAGTGATTACAACCCTATTAGTGATAGATGAAGGTGTTTTAGTGCAAGTATCTTGGGTTTAAATGAGTTTTGAAGATTTAAAACATGGTTTTCATTGAGTTTTTGATATTTGAATTGAATCTGGAGCAACTAGGGATTTCTCAAAAATATTTAGAGAATACTATGAGATGCATGGATCAGTAGAAGACCACCGTAGAAGCCCGAGCCCCCAATTCCATACCAAAACCAATTGTGGCCAAGTTATAGAATTAGGGTTTAGGGTTTGTTTTGTAGTTCACTCACTTGATAACTAAGATTACTTTATATGCTAATTTGCCCAAGATTTCCTAAGTAAAAATCTAGGAGCATTTTGACTTGGTTTTGGCGATGTTTTGCAATATTTGAAACTTGGATTTCGGATTTTTATGTCTTGACTCGGCCGTTCGACATTTGTACGTCGACGTCGGGGGGTATTTTGTCATTTTAGCACGTGTTGACCTTACGTTCTAACCTATGTAAACTTCGCTCGTCGTTTCGATTTTCATATAGGTTTTTATGCGATTTTGTACGATTTCGATTGTAGGGATAATTGCGGGGACTTCCAAGATAACGAAGAAGGGCAAGGCATCCGTCGACTTCGTTTAGGGCAAGGCGTATAGGTGAGTAAATGTATATTTACGAGGAAAGTCGGGTAGATGGCGTATAGCACCCTGCAACCATAGCAATTAGGATACTATAGATCCTAGAATCATATACCTAGACTAATCATATGTGTATAGTAGTATACTTGGTAGAAAATTATATATCTAGTTTCTATTCTTAGCCATTAAGCTATATATATATATATATAGTTATGTAAATAAATACATGAGTACGTTATATGATATAAGTATATATATGACATAAGAATTGATACAGTAAGAGTATATATGATATGATATGAATTGGCGTACGCGACTATTGATCCATACCGCGTTGATTGGATTATATCGTATGGGTACGTGATATGATGAGGATTAATTGCCGAATACGGTCGATATTTATTTTGACTCGAAGAGTCTTGCCAAAATCACAAAAGGGAAATTTATGAGATATTTAGAGCCATACGTACTTTTAAAAACTAACGAATCATTACGTATTTTTAAATGATAACTATGAGGACACGCTATGAACTTTCAAATGATATCTATTTCAAAAATATCGTAGTCCCTAATTTCCAAAACAACGTTTCGTGCTATTTTAAACTATAACTGTATGGCTCATACGAAGTTGGATATTTTAATATTTGTTCATGTTATGATTTCATTATTTTGTATATGCTCGCATTTCGATTTCTTTATTTCTGCATACGCTCGCGCTCCGATTACTTATGATATATACCACGTTTATATCATTAGCTCTATTTAACTTCAATTGCTAGGACACATGCGCCATTACCGATGATTCATGTTGCACTTGCACGTACTCGCATGTTACTCCTACACCTCATCAGTAATTGTCATGCCACGTACGCATATAGAATTTTTTATGGCACCCGTATCACACTATACCCTGTTAGTATCATGTTATTGTTTAGTACCCAGCACCACGTACTGTTCCGGATATTGCACTTTCTTTACATTGCTTATACAAACACGCTTATATGAACACGCTTGTCATGCTATTTCACTTCATACTATATTCCTGCCAATACCTTATGTTTATCGCCAAAAGACCGGACCGAGACGTTGGGACGTCTAGCCTGAATTTGTAGGCAGATGCTATTTGGACATATCCATCCACCTTTCCGAACATACCAAGTTGATTTATGGCATCATATATCGAAAGTTTGGATAGATGCGACCGTTGTAGCAGATTTCATCAAATCCCCCCTCATTTGATTGTGGGAACACTCTTCCCTGCAGGAGCAAGCCCCTGTAGTTAATTTCGTTATCGCGTTGCGATATCCACTTTCTCCTGCTCCAGTGGTTCACTTCGTGTCGTGTTGTGTTTGTTTTATTTTGGTTCCTCATGGATTGTATACGGAGATTAATTTATGTCGTTGCTCGTAGGGCGCAGATCAGCCCAAATCTGTATATATTAGATTTGGGTTTGGGTTTTGAACTTAGGTTATATTTTTATTTTGTTCAAAAATATTTTGTTTTATTTAAGGACCGTTAATCTAGTTTGATATTAACATCAACTTAGATATATGAGCATTTTGACTCGATTTATTTTTTACTAAGGATACATTAGCCATATTTGTGACTAAGATCAACTTAGTAATATTTTAAGGATCATTAAATTTTAGATGAGTTCCAAACAACAGAGCATTTAGGCTCAACTGCAAGAAACTTGCAGAGAGGCTTTTGGCCAATTTGGACTTAGTCTACTCGGTCTCGGGCCTTCCTTTTTGTTTTACTCAGGAGTGCTAGGCACTTATTTGTAGTTCTGGCGCTCATGTGTGAAACACGTGAGACGCTCAGATATGGGCGCTGCCCAATCAATGCTAAGCACTTAGTAATTTTGACTGAGTATAGAGTGCTAAGCACTTTATATGGCACTCGCGTGGGAAGTACGTGAGGCACTGAGCATTGATTTTAGGTTTTGTTTGTTCATCCCTTTTTCTCTATACGGAAGTGCTAAGCACTTGGTTAGAGCTCTGGCGCTCATGTGGAAAACACGTGGGGTGTACAGGTATGGGTGCTGCCAATTGGTGCCAACGCTTAGTCATTTTAACTAAGTATATATAGTGCTAAGCACTTGGTATGGCGCTCACATATGAAGCACGTGAGGCATTCGGTCTTTGTTTTGTAGCTCATTTGTATTTCACATGATTGCTTTATTTTTCGGGTGCTGGGTTGCTTTGTTTTTGTGGCTGCCCAATCAGTGTAAATGAGTTTCTTTGTTTTTAGGGGCTCATGTGGGAAGCACGTGAGGCACCAAGTTCTTTCCTTTCAGAGATTTAATCTCTATTAACGGCATTTTGGCCATTAATGATCACCCAAAAGATCTGAGATCAGTTTTATTTAAGAACTAAGTTCCTTTTTTTATAAGAACTAAGTTCTTTACATGTGGTTAAACCCTATTTTCAGAAGAATTAAATTCTCAGAACACAGGTTCTTTTTCTTTCTCTTTAACCTGGTTCTTTTCTGAATCTTTGATTCTCAAGAACAAGATCTTCTCGATGAGAATTAAATTCTCAACTTGTGGAAGACTTGTCTTGTGGATCTCTGATCCAGAGAAAGAACTAAGTTCTTTAGAAGGGTTAAACCCTTGGATATGTTAGGTAAATGAGATGTTTTTTTCTCGATGTTTTTTCTTTACCTAAGTTTTGAGAGGAGGAAAGTCTTCTTCTTTATTGAGAATTAAATTCTCTTGTTATTTTGAAAGCTTTCTGTATTTTTCAGAAACTTATGGGGGAGTTTCCTTTATATGAGACTTGAAGTCTCGGGTCCTTTATATAGGAGAGGAAAATTGTTAATTAGTTTTGAGAAAATCTCTCATTAAGAGATTCCAATTGATTTAATTGGTCTCAAAATTGTTCGGGGGATTTTATCCAACGTTGGATCTTTGATCCAGTGATTTTCGTTTCACAGAATATGTTTTCTTGTTTTTAACAAGATTGGGGAAATATTTTTCCATATACAGAATTTTATTCTGTCAAACGGTGTGTTTAATCATCATTAAAATTTTAATCCAAGGGTGCTCATTTTAACAGAGCACACTCTTTCTTTATTTAGAAGGATTGAGGAAATATATTCCTATTTCATTGGATCTTTGTTCCAACTACTTTCTGTTTACCAGAAAATATCCTTCTCACTTAGAATGATTAGGGAGATATTCCCTCCATTAGAATTTAATTCTATATTTGGTGATTTTTTAATCACCCTTGGATCTTTGATCCAATGGTACTCTGTTAATAGAGAATATCTCTCTTTTGGAAAGGTCAAGGGAGGTATTTTACCAAGAGTAGAATTTAATTCTACATAAGAAGGCGCCCTCACGTGTTTAACACGTGAGGCTTATTTAGCATTTTTCATTTAGCGCCCATATGCCTTGCATATGGGCTCTCACGTGTTTAACACGCGGGGTCAATTTGGTCTTTGGCCACTTACTCTTAGTGCTTATATGCTTTGCATATAAAATAGAATTTAATTCTATGCATAGAGTTTAACTCTATCTGAAGCTAATACTTCAAAAGTGTGTTCTCATGTGTTTAACACATGACCCCCATGTGGGTTTTTTAACCTGTTTATTTAGTGCTTATATGCTTTACACATAGGCGCTTACGTGTTTAACACGTGAGGCCTATTCAGTCTTTAATTGTTTGGTTGCAATGCTTATATGCTCTGCATATAAGCGCTCACGTGTTTAACACGCGAGGCTTGAGACGTAGGGAATTCTCTCCTATTTTCTTTCCCTTTTTATAAGGGAACAAATGCCCCCAAGCGTTGCTCTCATGTGGCTTGAATGTGAGTGCAACGCTGCCCATCTTTACCACCATTGGATTGCCTAGGGGAATGGGAAGTTGAACCGCTCTCATCACTTCTTATAAATGGGGTCTTTGGCCCTTGAGATGACTACTATTTTTTATCTTCTTCCTTAAGTTTCTTTTTTCCTTAAGAATTTAATTCTCATTTCAGAGCCTAGATCTCTGCCCACAGAACTCTTTCTAATCAGAGCTAAACTCTGCCAAAAAAATTTGATAAGGATTATGAACAGAGCTTAGCTCTTAAAAGACCCTTTTTTTGGATTTTTAACCCATTAACAGAGCTTGGCTCTTTTCTTGAATTGATCTCTTAGAGATCTTAAAAAAGAACCTTTTTTTTTTTTTGAGTAGACCATGGGTATTGAATCAATGGGCATTCTTGAGAATCGTTCGTTATTTTCTTAGGGTTTTACCCTATCATTGATTTTGCTCTTTAAGAGTCTTTAGAATTTAATTCCATTGTGTTTCCCATCTGTTTCCCGTCATGGGGATTTCTGGGATTTAATCCCATTATTGGAGGAATTTAATTCCATTATGTCTTACAGATCTTAGCTCTGAATTTTTTGGAACTTCGGGGATTTTATTCCCTTTCCTGTTCTTAAGTATTTTCCTTTTTAGGGTTTTAATACCCTCCTCACAGATTTGAGTCTGTTGTTATCTTTTAAAAGAGCCTGCTTTTCAAAGAAATTGGGAGTTTTTAACTCCACTGTTCACTTAATGAGAATCCTTTTAGATTCTTACAATGGGCACTTTGTCTCGTCATTGACGAGCTGCCATTTTGATTTCATGGGGTGTACTATCTTTTTAGTTAGTAGTCCCATAAGACCAAGTCACACATTTTGTTGATTGTTTTTTCCCCCCATTTTTAGGTACAATGGCTTCATTTCCCTACTTCCCTTATACATGCTCAGAGGTTTCTTTCCCACAGTCGCCGTCAGATGAAGAAGTGATGGCTATGATTAAGAATCATGAAAAGGACAGAAAGAGCCTTCTGCTATGGGGCGTCTGATATGGTCACATTATAAGGGGTCGTCGCAGTTTTACGTGTGGAGTACTAACAAAACCCATTCATTTGATTCAGTTTACAGAGCGTCCGTGTACTTCTTATGCAGTGGAGGCGGTTAATTGGACTCCTAAAGGGCGGCTTAAGCCATCAACGACAGGCATATCCAATCAGCCCTCAGTGGCTATCGACATTCTAGGACCCTAAATATGCCAAGACGATGCTTAACCTTAGGGGCAGGTCTATAAGATAGGCGTCATCCCACGGCATCCAGTGGGCTACCTTCCTTGGTCCCGATATATTATCTTCTCCCAACGCTCTCGTTTGTAGAAAGTTGGATTGTACCAGGCGATGCACACATTTTTGTTCTACTATCATGCTCCTCACGTTTGGTAAGTTAATGCATTTTTAAACCAATGGAATCTTCCAACACACACGTTCTTTTTGGGGAATCGCGAAGTTTCCATTTCGCTGGAGGAATTTCGAGAAATTTCGGGACTGCTGATCATGGGAGAACACTACGAAGAATTGCTACCCCCTGACGAGTACGTTTATGCTATGGTGCCAGCCATGCATGAAGGCTTGACAACTGAGAATGTTGTTCAGCACAAGCATCCACATTTAATCAAGGCCTTAGGTATTTTTGAGAGCCTATTCGTGGCATCAAAAGGGTAAGGTGTTAGTTTTGACGATTTCATCGCTCGCTTCCTTCATAAAGATGCTCTATCCATGAAAACTCCGAAATTTGCGAAGGTCGAGGATCCCTTCGGATTTGGCTTGGAGAAATTACCGGCTAAAGAAGAAGATCTGCCATAATTTTATATCCCAAGTTCAACGGCCGTGACTTTTGACATGATTGTTGCCCCTGATATGGATGAGGAAATATTCTTTGTAGGCTTCATCAGTCTTTGGCTCGGCTGATTTGCTATGCCGATACATCAAAGCTTTATGAGAATCTTCGTCTTCTATCCCACACTCCACATAGCCGAGGGAGCACGATTGGCCATTGGCATTGCATGGTTATTACACCTGTATCATGGTTTAAGTACCGCAACAAACACTTCAAACCCAGGTGCAGACACTGTGAACTTCTCCCTCCATTACTTCACGTCCTGGATCGAGATGCACATGTTAGGCGCGTTTGCTGTGCACCGGCGGCCTGATTTCTACTAGTCTTATACCTTCCCATGAGTCATGAGATTGGTTGATGCTTCTGCTCCTGATCCGACTCAGTTAGGGGCTTTGCGCGTGCTGTTTAACTTGTATTCAAACGAGGGTGGCATGGTTTTTAATGATCGGGTTCTTTCTACACCAGCGGGGCCTATTCAACAGTTGTTTGATCTATTGAATAATGGAATGCCAATTTTGAAACACAAGGAAATCTTACATTTGTATTCGATTAGGCCAGGGTACTTGGTGTTCCGATTGAATGATGCCGCTTTCTTCATGTGGTACAATCCGCATCGTTTTGCCCAACAGTTGGGTTATAACCAGGGTGTCCCCATTGAAGCTTTCTTAGTTGAGCCTACTCTCTCGCTGCCCGCAATGCTATTCATCACTTTATGAGGCTGAACACTGGTTCTTTCTTCATGATCCCCAAGTCCGATTACATTCCAAGGCCTGTGGGACCGTTCAAGGGCTGGTATTGTTACTGGGTCATTCCTATCATTTGAGAGGAGAGACGGGTGCTTTCCGAGTGTAAGGCCTCTGTGCCTGTCCAATCCATCAATGTTCCATTGCGATCACGGTTGGTCATTCGCCCTCCTCTGAGAGACAGCGATTCAGTGGTCATCCTGAAATCTGCTCGAACAGAGTTGGCCCCTTGTATTGCTGGTATGCCAATTCGTTCTGGAGCCGGCACGGGGGCTCTTAATAAAGCACAAGCTGCGACATCATCAAAATCGGACCCTGAAGATGAAATTGGGCAACACCGTGCAAAGGTGCCTAAGGGGAGGAAGCGTCCTTCTGCGAGTGCTGGCACGGGACCTAAAAGGAGGAAGAAATCGGCCGTGCGTTTAATCGATACCTTGCTCAGGTCTGAGCCTCTCACTTGTGATGAGCCTATGTCTGCGCACGAACTAGTTGATGGTCTTCTTTTTCTTGATATATCTGCCGAAAAGGCCGCTCAGCTGGCCGAAGCCTTAAAGCGATCATAGGATGAGACTGAAAACGAGCGTCCTAAGAAGGGAGGCTTTCTCTCGTTGAGTTCCGTGACGTTGATCCGGCTCCTGCCATGTTACCCGCAGTTCCTTTAACGCCAGAAGAAGAAACAGCTCTCAAACAGCATATATTGGCCGCTTCTGAAGACGAGACTTCTCTGAAGACGGGTAGAGCTCTATCTTCGATTGAAGCTCGACGAGCGTGGTTAACCAGGAAAGTGCAGCGGCTCGAAGAGGCCATACTTTAGGATCCTTAGCGTATCGGTATGTACATTTTTCATCCTTCTCAATAAATGATTTACATTGCTTTCATATTGCATTCGTCCTTACATATTTTCTTTCATAAGGCCTTCTACGGCGGGCGCAGCTTCGAGCCTAGATCGTACCTTAGAGCTTCCGGTGATGACTTTTATTCCTTCAGCAGAGGTTGCCAGACTAGCTATAGACTCTGTAAATATTTCCAGCGGCGCACTGGAGGATGTAGAGGAGATTTCTGAGGCTGCTGTCCTTTCGGTCCAGAATGGACGAAGTATTGAAGGTAATCTTATATTTTACTTTTTTGTTTAATGACCTTTCCATATGTCTGACCCTTTCTTTCTCTCAGAATTGCGGGAGTTGACGTCTTCTATTGTAGATAGTTCTCCGGAGGAAACCTTCTTATGTCTACTTAACATGACGACCCTGCACGCGATACCCCCCAGCACATTGTCCTTTCTTTCGGCCAAGGTTGGTATTCCTTTGCCTTCCGTATTATATTTTCATAATGATACTAACGTGCCCTTTACTTTAAATCACAGTCCTACAGGCTGACGACGAAGTTGAAATTCTTGATGGGCCTGGGGATTTCTCAGATTTGCCTTCTGTGGCCATGGGTAAGTGACACTTTAGCCCTGGTATTCTTTTATTTATTCTCCATGCGGAAAGGCGACTAACCATACATGTATCTGTTAGGAATATGTATGACCTAGAGGCCATTATTGTATGATATAGGGGATGCTTGGACATATATATATAGGACTTTCTTGCTCGACATGATAGTATGCTAGCTGGTTGCTCTTTATCTTAATATGTACATTTTGTATTATTATACTGTCTCTCTGATACATGTTGATAAAGCCATTAGGATGTGGACTTGACTTCCAGGACTATGATGCGGACCATACTAGTGGGACCTGGATAGTCCACAAACACATTCTTTAATTGTTCCTAGTCGAGGGGATATCGAGACAGGGCATTGATATTCCAGAGTAGACTAGTGTGTACGTTTCTTGACCCTGTATGGGGCGATGGTTGATCCCACAACCATTGGTGTGTGACATCAAAGATTGTACACAAGTTCTCATTATAGAATGGGTACACCGAACAGGACTCGCTGAGAACTCTTAGATGGTACCATACCTATTATCAGATAGCAGTTTTCTGGTGACACTGGTACAGATTAGTCTGTAGACCTGAGATCGTCATAGAGTCTTGTGTGGCTCCCACTGTGCTTTGATTTTCTCCCTACCACAGCTCAAATGAGTCGTGCAAGCAGGTGGATTTTAGGTACAGTCCCGAGTCACATGGAGGCAATGAGCGATAGGAGGGGTTTTGTCTCTCCCGGTATAGGGAGTTGATGTTACGCTATCCTCGATTGGCTATAACAGTAAGTCTCTGGCCAGGCTGATGAGATTTACTGGTAAGAGTTATCAGTAGTTTCTCGAACCATTATGAGCCATACATCGGCATGACTTATCAAGTTACTGGGGGTCTGACGTATCCACCCCCAGACTCGATATGCGACATATCAGACGAAGAGACCGGACTGTACGGTAAGTGTCACTTATAGGCCTCATGAGATTTTGGACAAGCTTGCTTGTTGATTTTCTAATCGCTCAATACCTTGGTAGCCATTACGTCCAGCTAGTGCCATTGACGGCTTATAGGTGACTGATGTAATCATCACATACTGCTGGCGTATTGACAAGTCTTTAGAGTCCCACACAGAAGTTTTCTAGTTCAAGCGAAACAAAATAGGGCACATATGCTGATATGTGCAGGGGCCTGATTAAATACGAGTATGTGATACCGTATTCTAATCTGGAGGTTATGTGATATCGGTTAGGTTATATGTGATATAACCGGATTATTGAATCAACTGTTGATTTGATAATGTGATATACAGATAAATGATATTAGTCGGTTATATGTGATATAACCGGATTAATAAATCAAGTGTTGATTTAATAATTTGATGTATATTTATATTTGATATAATTATACATTAACTAATATTATTGCTCACTAATTATTTTCTTAATATATATATATTAATATATTATATGAAGCATGGTTGATTTTCTATTTTATGAAAATAGAAAATGAGGAGATATTTGAGGAATGGGGTGAAGCATGGCTTTTATATTTGTTTATTTTTTTGCTTGCACTATTGAAGCATGGTTCAATATTTGTATTGAATTTTATTCATGCTTCAATATGTGAGCAAATAGAGTTGAGACATTCTTGACTTGAGTTTCTACGTTTGTTCATTTTTCACACTTAGCCATTTTGAGCTCTTTCATTTTCCATCTTTTTCTTCCTCCTCTAAAAAACCCTAACCCTCACATGTGATGTGAATCATAGGGTTTTGAGATAAATCCTAGTGAGCTTAGAATCCCTACTTTACCATCCTACACTTGATTAGCACTTAGGTGTAGTGAGTTTCCTTCACTAAAGTAAGTTTAGTGAAGAGGTAGCTTGGATTAGCGGAGCTTCGAGTGGATCATCTTCGGCATGAAGGTCAGGTAGGAAGCTCGATCCAACTTCAAGTGGAGCCTAATGGAGTCGCGCGGACTACTACACGGAGCTTTAGAAGAGAAGGACACGGTCTACAAAGATTGTTGCCTCCTTCTCTTAGTTTAGTTTTGATATATCATGCTTTAAACCCTAATCATCTAGTTAAGATTCTAGAATGGTGTAGCTTAGCACCCCAAAATTTATAAAAATAGCATGTTAGATCCTTATGAAAACCCAGTGGTGGTGTTAGGGTAGACTTTCATGGTATTAGAGACAAGCTAGAAGATTATACGGTGTTATTAAAATTACGAAACCGAAACAACTCCGAAAATGTAACCCGAAAACCATAGTTTCTGTCGATTTTCAAATGGTCTCTGAAATTTTTTTAAACATGTACAGAATGTTACATTTGATGTAACTAGAAGACCGAAGAAATTCGAGGCCAAATCTCCTAAAACGACCCGGCGAGAAGTCCTTTTTACCGGCCGTCGTCGGCCCATGTTACTCTGTTGGTCTCGTATTTGTTTGGTGTACTGTTAGCTTGGTTTTGGGGTTTTAGGTTATGTTTGTTTAGCCCAGTATGCATGTGATGTTACTTTTCTATTGGGCTATTCGGAGTGTTTCGTAGTCGTGTTTTAAACATCGTTTCGGGTTTAAGTATTGATATGTGATACAATTTTTAGAATCCAAAATAATTAGTTTTTGTGAACAATAGTTTGTAATTGTAAATCTAGCAAGTTAGTCTCTATTGATCGATTGCCACGGGGTTTTGATTCGGATCAAAACTTCGTCGTAATCTCGTATAGTACGCGAACACTCGTCGGATAACTCTACTAGATAGCCATGCCCCATTGCCCTCGACCAACTGACTGTAGGAGAACCCCGTTGCCAATAGCATCCACTCGGGTGCTCGCGGCCACGATGTTCCGCCTAAGTGCACTTCGTCGTCGGCATCGGGGGTACGGCTATCTACTAAAGTTCTCGACGAGTATTCGATTATTTTAGTCGAGAATCTTGTTGAATTACCTGACTAAATTATTGAAAAGTGTTTTCGATTTGAAACTAAAATGCAAGGTTTA
Source organism: Agapanthus africanus (assembly GCA_030015575.1). NCBI lineage: Eukaryota > Viridiplantae > Streptophyta > Magnoliopsida > Asparagales > Amaryllidaceae > Agapanthus > Agapanthus africanus. Next base: position 646,318,341 of record CM057337.1, on the reverse strand, counting down.
TAGGTTAGGCATGAAATTCAGAATATGTGATATTCCGGGTTTATGATGTCTAAGCAAAATACAGATTCTAAATATTGTAGTTTTTCATTTCTTTTCTGCGACCGTAAGTATAATATGTGGGGTATTCTCGACCTCGTTGCTATATGTCAACGAAATTCGGGATACGCATATTACTTACGTTGATGATATGTGATATTATGCGTTGCTATGATATATTATATTGGATCGTTGTGATTGAATAGCCGGGTTTTTTTTTTTGCGTGAGATAGAGTTTTTCAATTCATTCATGTAAAAATGTATGTAATATTCTTTTATTGGGGAACTTCCGGGTTGAGGATGATGTCACCATTGATGTATATTATTTAATTTTCCGCATTAGGATATGTAAGTCCATATTGCGACCCCCGGTGCTTACGGGGAGGCGGAAACGGTATAAAAAATAAATTTTTATCGCAAGAGGCAACATGGACTAAACAAGGTCGGGATCGTGTCTAAACTAAACTAGCAAATACGCTAAAGGGAGTTAGCTACTCGGATGAAGGTTATACCTAAACTTGAACTCCTTCTTCTTGAAATCTTGTAGAGGTTGATGGTTCTTTTTCGTCGCCTTCTCCCGTCGAAGATGGATCCACCTCGAAGGTTCGACCTTTGGGCTCTTCCTCGATCTTTGAGTGAACTAGGGTTTCCGGCTTGCTAAACCTTGAACCTAGAATGAGTAGAGAGTAACTAGGGTTTGCTTTTCTTTTTAAAGAGAAGGATTCTCAACACATGAGAAGGTTTCTCTTTGCTAGAGGAAGAAGAAGATGAAATGAGGAGAGAGAGAGGTTATGATAGAATGAGCCATATTTCTCTTTCTTGCAACCATAATGCAAAAGAAAAGAATTATCTAAATGATAATAATTGAAAATAAGAATAGTTGATGGTTATTTTTGGAATGACCACTATCATGCTTCTTTAAATGAAGTGTAAGCATGAATCAAGGAGGATCTTTCAAAGCATGATGGTGGTCAATGGTCAACAAGTCAACCAAGGTCAATAAGTCAACAAAAATCAACCATAACATAATTCTCATTTAATTACTATTATTAATAGATAATTCATAAATCCATTAGGGTTTGGAAAATGATAACTGTCAACTGTGCATACGCACCCGTTCCGAAACCCTAATGAAAAACCTCATTCTCCGCCTCAAGCAACTGTGCATACACACCTGCATTCTCGTTCCGAGGAACAAGAATACCAAGATATAAAAGCAACCCTAAAACATATACCAGTATCTGGCTCAAACCAGAGTCTGCCAGTATAATCCGTCCGGACTCCAAACGTGCACAAGTGCGCGGATGAGAACGAACCCTGTCGCAAAACCATGCGACCTCTACTCTGTTTTGCCCAGAGGCGAATACCCTCTGTGTGGGACTCTAAAGACTCGACACTACGCTGGCAGTGGGTTTAACCACAGACCGCAAGCGGCACTAGCTGTGCGTAACGGTCCCCAGGTAGATGCCGACAAGAAGGCTGACGAGGTGAAACCCCATCTGAACTCCTACTGAGTCTGAATGTGATATTCTCCGTACAGTCCGGTCTGTTAGTCTGATACATCGCATGTCGGGCCTAGGGGGCGGTAAAACGTCAGTCCCCAATAGCGGTACAAGTCGTGTCGGAGTGAAGCCCAAAACACCCTGAGATAACACTGGAAACCTACCAGTATATCTCGCTTGCCCTGGCCAGGGACTACTCGTGTAATGGCTCTCCTAAACACAGCGCGATGTCAACCCCCAATACCGGGAGAGACGAATCCTGTCTAACCGTCACTGCCTCCAAGTGCTTCGGGACTGCACCCAACCACCACCTGTTTGCACGACTCCTTTGAGCCGTGGTAGGGTAGTGATCAAAGTGCAGTGGGAACACACTCGAGGCGAAGTGCCAGTGTCAAGTCAGCGGACTAAGCTGTACTCATGTCACCTGGGAACTGATAACTGACGATAGGTATAATACCAACCTTCAGTTCCCGACGAGTCCTGTCCAGTGTACTCGTAACCTAACGAGCACCCCGTATACTATCTCCAGTACGACGTACTGATGGCTGTAGGACAGACCATCTCCCACACTGGGATGAGAAGCGCATACGCTAGTCTACTCCGGAGTATCGATGCCCTGTCTCGATAGTCCTGCGACTAGGGACCTGTATAAGGATGTGCTTATAGATTACCCAGCCCCCACTAGTGTGACTGCCATCACAACGCTGGTAATCAAGCAAAGATCCTAAGGGCTCCACTAATGCGTATAAGTGATATACTGAAATAAACACAAGTACACATTGAAGTAGAAACAAACCAAGTAGCATACTACTATATTGAGCAAGATTGTTTATACAAGGTGAATATCCCAAGCTTCCATCAAGTAATATACAAACTAGTATGATACAGTAATGGCCTCTAGGGCATATACACTAACAATCTCCCACTTGCACTAAGGCCATGAACTGGCGTACCGAAGACCTATCATCTCGATCAGCCGCTCGAACTGAGTCTGGGGTAAGGCCTTGGTGAATGGATCTGCAGTGTTCTCTTCTGAAGCAACCCTCCGAACCTCGATCTCCTTGCGATCCACGATCTCCCTGATCAGGTGATACCGCCTCAAGATGTGCCTGGATCTCTGATGGGACCTGGGTTCCTTTGCTAAAGCTATAGCCCCGTTGTTGTCGCAATACAGAGGTACTGGGTCAACAATGGACGGAACCACCTGAAGTTCTTTTAAGAACTTCCTTATCCAGACAGCTTCTTTTGCGGCATCAGATGCAGCGATGTATTCCGCTTCCATAGTCGAGTCCTGCAACGGTTTCCTGTTTGGAACTCTTCCAACACACCGCCCCTCCATTGAGGGTAAAGACAAAACCCGACATGGACTTGGAATCATCCTTGTCACTCTGGAAGCTGGAGTCAGCAAAGGCCTCAATCTGGAGGTCTTTTCCGCCATACACCAAGAACATCTCCTTAGTCCTTCTCAGGTACTTGAGAATGTTCTTTACTGCTATCCAATGTTTCTCCCCAGGGTTGACTGATACCCGGCTTACTACAACTCAGTGCATAAGCTACATCCGGTCTGGTACACAACATCGCATACATTATAGAGCCTACCGCAGAAGCGTAGGGTATAATAGACATGCGATCCCTCTCCAAATCAGTCTTGGGAGACATCTCTTTAGAGAGGGTGATCCCGTGACAAGCCGGTAGGTTACCGCGCTTGGAATCTTCCATACTGAATCTTTTCAGTACGGTGTCGATGTACCTGGACTGTGAAAGTCCTAATATCCTCTTGGATCTATCACGATGGATCCGGATCCCCAGGATGTAAGAGGCATCACCCAGGTCTTTCATGGAGAACCTGTGTGACAAGAAACCCTTGACAGATTGTAGCATAGGAATGTCATTTCCTATTAAGAGAATGTCATCCACGTATAAAACAAGGAATACTACAGTTCTCGCTACAAATCTACTATAGATGCATGGTTCACTGGATTTTTGATAAAGTCAAATTCCTTGACCGTCTTATCAAAACAGATGTTCCAACTCCGCGATGCCTGCTTTAGTCCATAGATGGACTTAAGCAACTTGCACACCTTTCCGCTGCTCCCACTCTGAATGAAACCCTCTGGCTGATCCATATAGACACACTCCTCTAAATTTCCATTTAGAAAAGCGGTTTTACGTCCATCTGCCAAATCTCATAATCGTGGAAGGCAGCAATGGCAAGAAGGATCCGAATAGATTTCAGCATAGCCACTGGAGAAAGGTTTCGTCATAGTCCAAGCCAGGTCTTTGACGGAAACCCTTTGCTACAAGTCTAGCTTTATAGGTCTCAACCTGTCCATCTACACCAATCTTCCTTTTGAAGATCCACTTGCATCCTACGGGTTTTACCCCGTCTGGAGCAATGTCCAACGTCCATACTTTGTTGGTGTACATGGACTCCATTTCGGTCCGCATTGCATCCAGCCATTTTACCGAGTCAACGCTCTGAACGGCCTGCTGGAAGCTAGTAGGCTCATCATAGTCTATGATGCAATCCTCTCTATCCCCGTCTATGAGAAAACCGTAGTATCTCTCGGGCGGATGAGACTGATCCTACTACTCCTGCGGAGCGGCATAGGAATGTCCTGTTCTTTGAACCTACTGGCTCTTCCAAGTTTTCAGTAATAGCTTGTGGTTCTGGAATCTCTTCCAGTTCTATTGCGTCCCCACTTATCTGGGTTTCCAAAACTCAGTTTCCAAGAAGCGGGCATGTTGAGAAACAAAAACCTTTTGTTCCTCAGCGGAATAGAACAGATACCCCCTGGAGTTCTTTGGGTATCCATAAACTTACACTGTACTGAACGTGCCTCGAGCTTGTCCGCATGCTGCTTTTTTACAAAAGCTGGACATCCCCATATCTTAAGGTACTTAAGACAGGGTTTCTTCCCACTCCACATCTGATATGGAGTGGTAGGCACAGTCTTGGTAGGAGCCTTGTTCAAGAGATATGCAGCTGCTTCTAGTGCATAGCCCCAGAAAGATCGCGGTAACTCAGCCTTACTCATCATGGAACGAACCATATCCAATAGGGTTCGATTCCTCCTTTCCGATACACCGTTATGTTGCGGAGTGTATGGAGGAGTACGCTGAGAGAGAATTCCATTCTCTTTTAAATAGTCCAGGAACTCGGCACTCAAGTATTCACCACCTCGATCGATCTTAGGATCTTAATACTTTTGCCTGTTTGTTTTTCAACTTCATTCTTATAATCCCGAAATTTCCTCAAGGCCTCGGATTTGTGCTTCATTAAGAAGACATGTCCATACCTAGAGAAATCGTCTGTGAAAGTAATGAAGTATGAATAACCGCTTCGCGCATGTGTAGACATTGGACCACACACGTCACTGTGTATGAGTCCCAAGAGCTCGCTCGCTTTTTTCTCCGTGTCCAGTGAACGGAGTCTTTGTCATCTTTCCCATGAGACAAGATTCACAAGTGGCATAAGACTGATACTCGAACGGATCCAAGTATCCTTCTTTATGTAACTTAGTCAACCGTGTCTCATTGATGTGACCCAGTCTACAATGCCATAAGAAAGCCTGATTGATATCTGGAGACTTTCTTTTGTGTGTATTCTGGACATTAAAAATCTGTGGTTGGTTTAATACGTATATACCATTGCTCAGTGTACCTGACCCAATCAGAACTTGATTAAGGTGAATGTTTACAACATTACTTACAAACGCAAATTCATAACCTTCTTTAGAAACCAAAGATACAGAAATGATATTACAAGTTGCGTTGGGTACAAAAAAGCAATTACGCAAAACCAAAACATGTCCATCTGACATTCCCAGGTGATAGTCCCCCACGGCTTTAGCATCCATGCTAGCTCCGTTCGCAACTCTGAGGGTCATGTCACCTGCCTTCAAAAACCTACGGTTTCTCAACGCCTGCAAAGAATTACAGATATGAGATCCTGATCCGGTATCCAATACCCAGGAAGTAGAGTTTATAGAAAGACAGTTTTCAATAACATACACACCTGAAGCTGAAGCCGCAACCTGCTTCAGTTCCTGTGTCCTGGCTTTCCAAGCCCTGCAATCTTTCTTCCAGTGTCCACTCTTGTGACAATAGAAGCATTCCTCTTTACCAACAAGCTTCCCCGCAATCTTTGTTGCCTTTTCCTTTCCCTTCGTACCCACTTTACTAACACCGCCTCTTGGTTTGGCGGGGGCTTTCTTCCTCTTTCCCTTGGCTTTCGCCTTGGACCTAGAGGAAGAAGATCCTCCTACAAACAAAGCGGGTGTATCCCTACCTTTCTGTAGGGTGCCCTCTGCGCTCCTCAGCAGGTTGAGGAGTTCTGAAAGTTCAACTTCCTTTTCTTGCAAGTTGAAATTCAGTATGAACTGGGCGTAAGTGGATGGAAGGGACTGGAGAATTATATCCGTATAGAGTTCACTATCTAACGTGGTCCCAAGTTCCGCGAGCTCCTCAGTGTAGCCAATCATCTTAAGCACGTGGTCCGCTACCGATGATCCGACGGCCAACTTTGTCGAAAATAACTTCTTCGACACTTCGTATCTTGCGATACGAGACTGCTCTCCATACAGTTCTTTTGTATGAAGAAATATGGATTCCAAATCCATATTCTCGTGCCTCCTCTGATGTTCGTTGTCCATCGAGGCAAGTACGAGGCATCTGGCCTTCGCGCTGTCAATCTCCCAAGTCTTACGGATTTCCTTATCCGCGACGCTGGAGGTGGGACCTGGGACGGGGGGAGCTTTGGTGGTAAGAAGATACCCCAGCTTGTCGTAAGAGATTGCCAATTTGACATTCCTGAGCCAATCTTTGTAGTTTGGCCCTGTCAGTATGTTTTTATCTAGAAGTAACTTAAGTCCAGTCATTTCGATTTGGTCGCTGCAGGGGGAGAGAAGAAACACTTAGCACGATGCTCTTGCAAGTTTAGAATGGTTTTTAATTTGTCTAAACAGGATGGCTCCCACTGTCTCTCGAATCCCTCCTCAAACCACAAAGGAAGGATTAGCCGGGATCAATCCCACCGTACAATACTTGCTTAACCGTTCAGCCAGGCCAGTGTCGGTACTTCGAGGGAGGTTTTCCAACGCTTTCGCGAAGTTCCTTAATTTAAGAACCTCTTTTCCCTGGGGGCGTAGCCCCGCTAACACCTTTCTAGGCACCTACTAGGTTTATAGCATTGATCGTTTAGTGAGAAATTTCCCGAGGAGTAGCATATACTCACAGTAGGATCGGGATCCAAATATCATCGCGTGACGAAAATGAAGGAATCCTACCATAATCATCACACTCCAAATGGTATGCAAATCTAGCAAGTTTCAGTACTTATGAAACTCCCGATGTGGATTTTTGCCCCATGCTCTTATGACCTTGACGAAGGTCAACAAATCATAAGTCACATGTCAAGTTCTTCCCGTCATTATCCAGGTTAATTTGAACCCACCCGTATATACCCTTGACGAAGGTCAACAAGGCAATACGACTGTCCCAAACCAACGCATCTATCTATGCTACATATGAACACCCAATAGCTACCAATCTCTATGTCTTGACGAAGGTCAACAAACATAGCTTGAATACTATTGAATTTTCATAAGAAACGACGGAGGGCTACGAATGGTTTTGGCGAAACCGTGAACGTAGTGAACTTGATATAATCGATTGGAACGAGATAGCTTTTAGAAGGAGTGGCTCAAGCTCCGCATTTAAAAGTTAGTTTTGAAAAGAACCGAGTGGTTTTTCGAAAGTGTTCCAACGACTTTAACTTGGTTTATTATCTTGCATTAGTTCTTTTAATGCGTGATATTCTTGCATTAGTTCTTTTAATGCGTCCCATCATTTAATTCCTACCATTGCAGAAAACAACCAAAATATGACGTACGCTTATGCCATTCGCATTCGCCACGGGGTCCCGTCATCACTCGTTAGGTTACTTAACTAACGACAGAGCGGGGGCTGGGCTAGCGCGGCTGTAAAACATAAGCAACGCCTAAATAGAAAGCAATGATAGACATTACAGATCACAGATGAATACATTGGATATACTAGCAATCCGCAATCCTTTCGAGCCTGCAATGAAAAGCGGATTACACGGTCGTGGTGAATAGCCAAATACCCCACCCAAGACCCCTACGGGTGCGGCAAACTACCCGCCAAGTACTCGGCAGTTTGTGCACCCCTCCATGGGTCTATCCTAGGAGCAAAAACAGTAAAAAGAATTATACAATGACGGCTACAACCCCGACCCGGTTGTGCGGCCAAACAAATAATATTATTACATCAATTTACATTTACAATGAATGAAAGAAAAACAAAAGCTCATCTCACATCCACCCCGGCTATTCACCCGCGACAGTCCAACAGATTCATATACACAATCCAATATCAAACACAGATCATGTATAACCCCGACTAATCGACTTATAGCGATTAGCCGACGTTCAATACATGCAAGCATCACAGATATAACCAACATAGCCAAAGTGCAGTGAAGTTCGGAAAAAATACGGAATTATAGGACCCCAAAAGTGAATTTCTGTTCTGGAAAATCTGGGCACATATAATATATCTTAAAAATCCTAAAACCAACACAGAAGAACACTGCACGAAAAACGATGCACAGAAGACGACAAAGCGCGGCGCTTCCGCGGCAGATACCCACCTCGTGCGGCGGAAGAGCGGCGGTTTTAATGAATTAGGGCATCGTATTTCTTGTGTGTTCAAACAAAACCCTGAGCCGAATTTACAAGTATAAAGTTTTTCATTTAGAGCAGAAAAAAATTCAACAGAAACTTAGGGTTTTGGTTTTTCCGGTTTTGTGATTTTTCGGTTTCGAACTTCCATACACTTCGCTACCAAGCTAGTTTAAGTTTAGTTAGGCTCTGATACCACTGTAAGTCCATATTGCGACCCCCGGTGCTTACGGGGAGGCGGAAACGGTATAAAAAACAAATTTTTATCGCAAGAGGCAACATGGACTAAACAAGGTCGGGATCGTGTCTAAACTAAACTAGCAAATACGCTAAAGGGAGTTAGCTACTCGGATGAAGGTTATACCTAAACTTGAACTCCTTCTTGTTGAAATCTTGTAGAGGTTGATGGTTCTTTTTTCGTCGCCTTCTCCCGTCGAAGATGGATCCACCTCGAAGGTTCGACCTTTGGGCTCTTCCTCGATCTTTGAGTGAACTAGGGTTTCCGGCTTGCTAAACCTTGAACCTAGAATGAGTAGAGAGTAACTAGGGTTTGCTTTTCTTTTTAAAGAGAAGGATTCTCAACACATGAGAAGGTTTCTCTTTGCTAGAGGAAGAAGAAGATGAAATGAGGAGAGAGAGAGGTTATGATAGAATGAGCCATATTTCTCTTTCTTGCAACCATAATGCAAAAGAAAAGAATTATCTAAATGATAATAATTGAAAATAAGAATAGTTGATGGTTATTTTTGGAATGACCACTATCATGCTTCTTTAAATGAAGTGTAAGCATGAATCAAGGAGGATCTTTCAAAGCATGATGGTGGTCAATGGTCAACAAGTCAACCAAGGTCAATAAGTCAACAAAAATCAACCATAACATAATTCTCATTTAATTACTATTATTAATAGATAATTCATAAATCCATTAGGGTTTGGAAAATGATAACTGTCAACTGTGCATACGCACCCGTTCCGAAACCCTAATGAAAAACCTCATTCTCCGCCTCAAGCAACTGTGCATACACACCTGCATTCTCGTTCCGAGGAACAAGAATACCAAGATATAAAAGCAACCCTAAAACATATACCAGTATCTGGCTCAAACCAGAGCCTGCCAGTATAATCCGTCCGGACTCCAAACGTGCACAAGTGCGCGGATGAGAACGAACCCTGTCGCAAAACCATGCGACCTCTACTCTGTTTTGCCCAGAGGCGAATACCCTCTGTGTGGGACTCTAAAGACTCGACACTACGCTGGCAGTGGGTTTAACCACAGACCGCAAGCGGCACTAGCTGTACGTAACGGTCCCCAGGTAGATGCCGACAAGAAGGCTGACGAGGTGAAACCCCATCTGAACTCCTACTGAGTCTGAATGTGACATTCTCCGTACAGTCCGGTCTGTTCGTCTGATACATCGCATGTCGGGCCTAGGGGGCGGTAAAACGTCAGTCCCCCAATAGCGGTACAAGTCGTGTCGGAGTGAAGCCCAAAACACCCTGAGATAACACTGGAAACCTACCAGTATATCTCGCTTGCCCTGGCCAGGGACTACTCGTGTAATGGCTCTCCTAAACACAGCGCGATGTCAACCCCCAATACCGGGAGAGACGAATCCTGTCTAACCGTCACTGCCTCCAAGTGCTTCGGGACTGCACCCAACCACCACCTGTTTGCACGACTCCTTTGAGCCGTGGTAGGGTAGTGATCAAAGTGCAGTGGGAACACACTCGAGGCGAAGTGCCAGTGTCAAGTCAGCGGACTAAGCTGTACTCATGTCACCTGGGAACTGATAACTGACGATAGGTATAATACCAACCTTTCAGTTCCCGACGAGTCCTGTCCAGTGTACTCGTAACCTAACGAGCACCCGTATACTATCTCCAGTACGACGTACTGATGGCTGTGGGACAGACCATCTCCCACACTGGGATGAGAAGCGCATACGCTAGTCTACTCCGGAGTATCGATGCCCTGTCTCGATAGTCCTGCGACTAGGGACCTGTATAAGGATGTGCTTATAGATTACCCAGCCCCCACTAGTGTGACTGCCATCACAACGCTGGTAATCAAGCAAAGATCCTAAGGGCTCCACTAATGCGTATAAGTGATATACTGAAAAAACACAAGTACACATTGAAGTAGAAACAAACCAAGTAGCATACTACTATATTGAGCAAGATTGTTTATACAAGGTGAATATCCCAAGCTTCCATCAAGTAATATACAAACTAGTATGATACAGTAATGGCCTCTAGGGCATATACACTAACAATCTCCCACTTGCACTAAGGCCATGAACTGGCGTACCGAAGACCTATCATCTCGATCAGCCGCTCGAACTGAGTCTGGGGTAAGGCCTTGGTGAATGGATCTGCAGTGTTCTCTTCTGAAGCAACCCTCCGAACCTCGATCTCCTTGCGATCCACGATCTCCCTGATCAGGTGATACCGCCTCAAGATGTGCCTGGATCTCTGATGGGACCTGGGTTCCTTTGCTAAAGCTATAGCCCCGTTGTTGTCGCAATACAGAGGTACTGGGTCAACAATGGACGGAACCACCTGAAGTTCTTTTAAGAACTTCCTTATCCAGACAGCTTCTTTTGCGGCATCAGATGCAGCGATGTATTCCGCTTCAATACAGCGATGTATTCCGCTTCCATCAGATGCAGCGATCTGCAGTGTTCTCTTCTGAACAACTGTTATTTCGTACCAAACATGATGTGCAATATTATATCGGTTTATTTATTATATAAAGATGGATATAATTTTGTATTAGAGGATAATGTTATGAACATTTTTCTAAATCAAGTATTGATTGGGTTTGCTACGTTATGTAACGGTATATACGTTTTAAATCAAACTACAGTTCTAAGCATATAGAACACACACACGATGAAAAGTTCAGGAATGAACGAAGCCTTTTTGTGGCACTGTAGACTAGGTCATATCAATGCGACAAGGCTAGCCAAGTTGCATAAAGATGGATATTTGAATCAGTTCGAATTTACATCTTATGAAACTTGTGAGTCATGTCTCAAAGGTAAGATGACCAAAACTCCGTTTACTGGACACGGAGAAAAAGCTACTGAACTCTTGGGACTGATACATAGTGATATATGCAGTCCTATGTCTACACATGCCAGGAATGGTTCCTCATACTTCATTACATTCACCGATGATCTCTCAAGATTCGAACATATGTTCCTGTTGAAACAAAAGTCTGAAGCTATTGAGAAATTCAAGAAATATAAGTACGAAGTTGAAAACCAAACGGGTAAAAGTATTAAAATCCTTCGATCTAATCGGGGAGGAGAATACTTGAGCACGGAATTCCGTGACTATTTAAAAGGGAATATGATTCTCTCTCAGCTTACTCCTCCGTATACACCACAGCACAATGGAGTATCGGAGCGGAGGAATCGCACCCTATTAGGTATGGTGCGCTCTATGATGAGTAATGCTGAGTTACCTATTTCCTTTTGGGGTTATGCGCTTGAGACAGCCACATACCTATTGAATCAAGTTCAATCAAAATCTGTGCCTAAAACACCATATGAGATATGGAGTGGAAATAGATCGAATCTTAAACGAGTTAAGATATGGGGTTGTCCGGCCTATGTCAAAAAGCAAAATCCGGACAAGCTCGAGGCAAAGTCAGTTCTATGTAAGTTTGTAGGATATCCAAAGAACTCGCATGGATATCTCTTCTGCCATAGCGAGGAACAAAATGTGTTTGTTGCTCAACATGCCACCTTTTTAGAAAAGGAATTTCTTGTAAAAAAAACTAGTGGTAATAAGGTAGAGTTGAAAGAAGTTCCAGCAGCACAAACTACAACTGACGATTTGATAGAACCGGAGGATCCAATAGTACCCGACGAACCCCAGCCACTCCGCAGATCTAATACGGTTCCTCATCCACCTGAGAGATACTACAGTTTTCTCGTAGACGGTAGGAGCGAGGATTGCATCATGGAAGATGATGACCCAACTAATTTCGAGCAGGCCATCACAAGTGGAGACTCTGTGAAATGGATGGATGCTATGCGATCTAAGATGAAATCCATGTACACCAACAAAGTATGGACTTGGGAAGTTGCTCCTGAAGGGGTAAAACCCATCGGGAGCAAGTGGATCTTTAAGAAAAAAATTGGTGTAGATGAAGAGGTTGAGACCTTCAAGCTAGACTTGTTGCAAAAGGCTTTCATCAATGACCAGGAGTCGATTATGATGAAACATTTTCTCCAGTCGCTATGCTTAAGTCTATCAGGATCCTACTTGCCATTGCTGCATACCATGACTACGAAATCTGGCAGATGGATGTCAAGACCGCTTTTCTAAATGGTGATTTAGAAGAGAGCATGTACATGACACAGCCAGAGGGCTTCATAGACAGTGGGAGCAGCGGAAAGGTGTGCAAGCTGCTTAAATCCATTTACGGATTAAAGCAGGCATCGCGGAGCTGGAACATCTGTTTTGATGAAGCTATTAAAGAGTTTGACTTCATCAAAAATGTAGATGAACCATGTATATACAAGAAGGTTGTAGAGAGTAAGCTTGTCTTCCTCGTATTATACGTGGATGATATACTCTTGATAGGAAACGATTTTCTTATGCTACACTCGGTCAAGCTTTTCTTATCACAAAAGTTCTCCATGAAAGATCTAGGTGATGCCTCCTACATCCTGAGGATAAAGATCTATAGAGATAGATCTAAGCGGATGTTGGGATTGTCCCAATCTAGGTACATTGACACCATACTAAAAAGGTTTAGTATGGAAGATTCTAAGCGTGGTAATTTACCCGCTTGTTCAGGAATCACTCTCTCCAAAGAGATATCTCCCAAGACTGATTTAGAGAGGGCTCACATGCAAGGTATACCCTATGCTTCTGCAGTCGGGTCTATCATGTATAGGATGTTATGTACTAGACCGGATGTAGCTTACTTACTATGTGTAGTGAGTAGGTATCAATCAGATCATGGGGAAAAGCACTGGACAGCTGTGAAGAACATTCTTAAGTAGTTGAGAAGGACTAAAGAAATGTTCTTGGTATATGGTAACGGTGAACTCTAGGTGGAGTCCTTTACCGATTCGAGCTTCTAGAGTGATAAGGACGACAGTAAGTCGGTCTCGGGTTTTGTCTTTACCCTCAATGGAGGGGCGGTATGTTAGAAGAGTTCCAAGCAAGATATCGTAACAAACTCGACGATAGAGGCTGAATACATTACTGCCAACGATGCTGCCAAAGAGGCTGTCTGCATGAAGAAGTTCATAGCTGAACTTGGTATGGTTCCATCCATTGAGCATCCAATACCTGTGTATTGTGATAACAATGGAGCTGTGGCTTTGGCCAAGGAACCCCGGTCCCAATAGAGATCCAGACATATTCTTAGGTGGTATCACCTGATTTGAAAGATAGTAGATCGACAGGAGATCGAGGTCAGGAGAGTTGACTCGAAGAACAACGTAGCAGATCCACTCACGAAGGCCCTCTCCTAGACGTAGTTTGAGAGACTTTTTGGGATGTTGGGTATGAGATACTACAACAACTGGCCTTAGTGCAAGTGGGAGATTGTTCGGAATATGTATGCCCTAGAGGCCATTATTGTATGATATAGTGGATGATTGGACATATATATAGAGGACTTTCTTGATCGACATGATAGTATGCTATTTTGTTGCTCTTTATCTTAGCATGTACATTTTGTATTATTATATTGTCTATCTGATACATGTTGATAAAGCCCTTAGGACGTGGACTTGATTTCCAGGACCATGATGCAGATCGTACTGGTGGGGCCTGGATAGTCCACAAGCACAACCTTTAATTGTTCCTAGTCGAGGGGATATCAAGACAGGGCATCGATATTCCAGAGTAGACTAGTGTTTACGTTTCTTGACCTTGTATGGGGCAATGGTTGATCCCACAACCATTGGTGTGCGACATCAAAGATTATACACAGGTGCTCATTAGAGAATGGGTATACCGAACAAGACTCGCCGAGAACTCTTAGATGGGTACCATACCTATCGTCAGATAGCAGTTCTCTGGTGACACTGGTACAGGTTAGTCTGTAGATCCGAGATCGTCATAGTGTCTTGTGTGGCTCCCACTGTGCTTTGATTTCCTCCCTACCACGGCTCAAAGGGGTCATGCAAATAGGTGGATTTTGGAGTCACATGGAGGCAATGAGCGATGGGAAGGGTTTCGTCTCTCCCGGTATAGAGAGTTGATGTTGCGCTATACTCGATTGGCTATTACAGTAAGTCTCTGGCCAGGGCTGATGAGATTTACCGGTAAGAGTTATCAGTAGTTTCTCGAATCGTTATGAGCCATACATCGGCATGAAGGTCAGGTAAGAAGCTCGATCCAACTTCAAGTAGAGCCTAGTGGAGTCGTGTGGACTACTACAGCGAGATTTAGAAGAGAAGGACACTGTCTACAAAGGTTGTTGCCTCCTTCTCTTAGTTTAGTTTTGATATATCATGCTTTAAACCCTAATCATCTATTTATAATTCTACAATGGTGTAGCTTAGCACCCAAAAATTTATAAAAATAGCATGTTAGATGCTTGTGAAAACCCAGTGGTGGTGCTAAGATAGCCTTTCAGTATCTTTACAGTTTTGCAAACCCTGACTCCACTAGAGTCCCATATTTGCATGCCGCTGAGCCCTTATGCAGGCATATGTCTAAAAGGATGGCGAAACAGAGTATTCATTCACTAGCCACACTTATTGAAGATCTCCGTGCAGGCACTTCCGTTATGGCAGAGGAATTTGTTGTCTAAGCTAATACTTCTTTGTCCGTACTTGCCACCTACTATGATGAGGCGCTGGTGCGTACTTGGGTTGAATATTGTCGTCAAGTGGAGGCTTCTCTACATGGAGTCGAATACATACGCCTTCCTTCTGATATCTTATCTGTAAAGACCAACTGGGATGAATGGATTGATCGGTGTGCGGCCAACTTCCGATCTTGTGAAAAGAGGCTCAATCGGAAATTTTTAGAGAGGGAGCCGGCCTCAAAGGCTTTGGGGGAACTTCAAGCCTAGCTCACAACCAAGACTACTCGGGCCTATGAAATTTGGTGGGTCCTTCAGGAGGCCATTACGGAGGTGGTGACTCTCGATAAAGCTGCCATTTTTACGCACGAAATGGTTGAGACTCACAAGACTTCTGAGAAAGAGCTTGAGCTTCGGTTTTCTTTATATCAACAACAACAGGCACGAGCATGGGCTCAGCTTGCGGCGCTGCTAGTGTTGGATATTTATGCCCTAGAGGCCATTATTGTGTATGTATACATGTGGATGCTTGGACATATATATATATACAGGACAGTCTTGCTCGATATGATAGTATGCTATATGGTTTGTCTTTATCTTAACATGCGCATATATTTTACTTGCTATTACGTATCATTCATACATGTTGATGAAGCCCGTAGGATTATTGCTAGACTACATGCGTTGTGATGGCGATCATACTTGTGAGAGCTGGGTAGTCGGTACACACATCCTTAAAAGGTCTCTAGTCGTGGGAGTATCGAGACTGGGGATCAATATTCCGGAGTAGACTAGTGTATACGTTTCTAGACCCCAACGAGGGGCGATGGTACAGTCCCGCAACTATTGGTCTTTTGCACCTAAGATCGTATACAGGTGCTCACTGGGGGAGAGTACACTGGACGGACTCGTCGAGAACTTCTAGATGGTACTATACCTATCGTCAGATGGAAGTTCTCAGGTGACATGAGTACGGGTTAGTCTTTCGACCTGAGATCGTCATTTGTCTCGTGTGAGTTCCCACTGTGCTTTGATCACCACCTTACCACGGCTCCACTGAGTCGTGTAAATAGATTTTGGTTAGGTACAGTCCCGAGCCATATGGAGGCAGTGAGCGATTGTCGTGGATTCGTCTCTCCCGGTATAGGGAGTCGATATCGCACCGTGTTCGATTGGTCATGACCATAAGACCTTGGCCAAGGCAGTTGGGATTTACTGATAGGCTGATCAGTAGTTTCCCGGATTGGTCCTGAGCCGCATCAGTACGAATTATCGTATTATTAAGGTCTGACGTTTACCACCCCATAGACTCGGTATGCGATACTCTCAGACGAAGAGACCAGACTGTACGGAGATTGTCACAATAGGCTCAGTAGGGATCCCGACGAGTTTGCTCGTCGGTCTTCCTTTTCGACAGGTACCCGGGTAGCCGTTACATATAGCTAGTGCCGCTGACGTGCTTGTGGTTATGGATTTATCCAGTAACTCACTGCCGGCGTACTGTCGAGTCTTTAGAGTCCCATATAGAGGGTTTCTCTGGTTCAAGCGAAATGATGTAGTAGCCATATTGGATACGTGCACGGTTCCGATCGATTTATGTACTATGTACCCGGACTTTCGATCGGACAGTTGGTAATACTAGCCGACTCGGGTTTGAGCCGGATTATTAAATCAGATATTGATTTAATAATTTACATATATATATTTCGATATATATATTCTAGTATTATGTTCTTTGTGTTATTCTATCTCTTTGAGCATTTGTTTTTTTATCCGAATGTAGGTATGTATATACAGTAGATTGTAATCCATATTTCATTACGGATAACATTCTAGAAGGTGGACACCTCATTAGTTTATTTTCCATTTATCTATTTAATAGAAATGAGGTGTAAAGTGAAGGTATGGGGGTATGGTGAGAACCATGCCTCAATAGTTGACAAATGAATTCTTTATTCATTTGTGGCAATTATTGAGGCATGGTTGATATATTTTATTATTGGATATTGATATACAAAACCATTGTGTGGTTTTTTCTCTCTCATGGTTGCCTCATTTCTCTTGAGCTCACTATTTTGATTCACTCTCCTCTCATTCTCTTGAGTTCTTCCTCTTTCATCATCTTCCTTCTCTCTACACTCTCATATGTTGAGAAACAAGATAGGAGGCAAGATAGAGATAGTAAAACACCTAGAACCTCACACTATATCCTAGAGTTTTTGGATTAGCATCCTAAGTTCTCTAGTTGCTCATTTTGATACTTAGCTAGGAGCTAGAGCCATGGATCACATCCCTCGGGTGGATCATCTACGACAAAGGAGGACCGAAGAGCAAACTCGATCCCGGAGAACCGATGGAGCTGGAAAAGAAGATCAAGCGCGATCATGGTGGCCACTTGGAGCGTATGATGAGGAAAGAAGACCGAAGGACACGGATCTTTTGGTGAGGCTTTCTTATCATAGTATTTAGCTCCCTTAGCTTAACTAGTTAGGTTTATGGTAGATCCGGTTTCTTAGGTTATTCTAGAGCCGTTTTAAAACTCGTAGAAAATTTTTGTTCCGCAAACCGCCACGGATAATGGATAGGGCATTAGTGTAACCCAACAGCTAGAGCTTGAGGCGGAGGTCCGGCGGAAAAATGATGATCTAATCGGCTTATTGAACCGTCCACCGTCTTAATTTTTTTTGTCACTGTATTTCTCCCTTTTTTATATCTTGTATTTATTTTGGTTTATAAATAAAAAAAACATATTTTATTTCATGCCAGCGCCTCTCTATCTTTTGATGTCTTGATTTGGCACTAATTAGTTTATTTACTAGTTTAAGAGTTTGTAGTTTATTCACTCATTTCAGAGTCTCTAGTTTATTTACTCATTTTGGAGTTTGTAGTTTATGTACTCATTTCGGAATATTTTTAGTTTACCTCCCTTGGGTTTACAGGCAAACTTGTCCTAACGTTGTATGTAGATAACCCCCATTCTTTACGACAGGGGTTCGTTAGGTTTGTGGTACTAGGGTTTTAGTCCGTGCTACCGTCGCGTTGGCTGATGTACTCTCCGATATGCAGTCTTTAAGCTGCTGTTTGAGTATCCCCGCGACCTTCGTGTCTCCAATCATTTTGGGGGCTGGACAAGATATCTTCAAGTAATCTTCTTAGGACATATTACCGTTGGAAGAGCCAGCGTTAGGAATTTTACCATAACGCTTTTTTACTTGAGATTAGGCTCAATTTGGTGCTCCGATGAGCCATAAGAACACCCTTCTGGGGTGGGATGATCTCCAATGGTTTTTTGGGCTTTATATGAGTTGTCGTCAAGACCCGAAACTGGGAATATGTCATCACTTCATTTTTTTTGCTTTGACGTTGTCGCGCCGATTCTTTGCTGAAGAATGATGGATATCTGTAGTACTTCTATGCTATGTGTATTGCAATTGAAGTCCGGAGCTAGGAATATGCCAATGCTCCAATTTCATTTGACAGCTGTGTTCGCATCCTGCTGAAATGAAAGGGAACACTAGGATAGTCTCTAGGTTGTATATGTACCATCAAGACTTGGAGCCAGGATTTTTCCATGGCTCTATCTTTGCTTTGACCCTTGGGTCTTTTGTTGACGTTGCGTCTGTATCCTGCTGGAATGTGAAGAACGTCGGGGTGATCTCTAGGCTTTACATGTTTCTATTAAGACCTGAAGTTAGGATTTTGCCGTCACTTCACTTTTATTTAATTGCTGTGTCTGCCTCTGCTGGAATGAAGAGGGGGGACAGGGATAGTCTCTAGGTTGTATATGTACCGTCAAGACTCGGAGCTATGATTTTGCCATGGCTCTATTTTTTCTTTGACCCTTGGGTCTTTTGTTGACATTCCGTCTGCATCCTGCTGGAATGTGAAGAAACGCCTGGATAGTCTTTAGGTTGTATATGAACTGTCAAGATTTGGAGCTCCATTTGACGAAGTGTGGTGGGAAAACATGGTTTCCTTTTCTTTATTTGTGCCCATGGATTGTATACAAGAGTCAATATGGACCTACTTGCAGGGCAGAAAAGTTTCATTTTCATTTTTTTTATTTCTTCCCGCGATGCTCTATCTTTTTAGTTTTTTATATCCCGAAAGTCGCGATTGCCCAATCATTTCGGCAATTTATCGTGGTGCCCAATCATTTCGGCTATTTTTTTACTGGCTGCTTTTTATTACGGGTTGCTCTATCATTTCGGCTATTTCATATGCATTTTTTTTGCGACTCGCTGAGTTTTATTACGAGTCAGGAACATGAGATCTGATCCCAATCTTGGCATCAGTATCGCTGCAACTGGAATATTGTCAGGAGTGAATCATCATTTGCCGTGAGAGTGCTTAGAGTTTGACACCTGTTTAGGCATCAGCATCGCGGCCACTGAAATATTGCCAGGAGCGAATCATCATTTTCCTTTGTCGACTTGAACAAAGATGGCTTAGCAAACAGGGTTAGGATCCTGTCGACTAAGGATTTTTGACTTTATGAGCCGTAAGAGTCTTATAAAGGGATTTCTCCCTACGAGTCATGAGGATCTCGTAGGTGTATTTTCTCTTTAGAAATCGTGGGGATTCCTAAGTGATATTTTCTCTTGTGAATCATAAAGTTCTTCCAAGAGTGTTTTCTCCTTATAAGTCGAGAGGACCTACAAGTGTGGCTCAGCATATGGGGGACATTTCTCGTCATTGGTGGAACTTGGTGGGTGAATATTTATTTATTCCTGTGGAGTGTATACTGTTAGTTATATGTATGCCCTAGAGGCCATTACTGTACATTGGATGTATATTGTAGTGGATGCTTGAACATATATAGGAAGGACTTTCTTGCTCGACATGATAGTATGCTATCTGGTTACTCTTTACCTTAACGTGTATACTGATTGTCTCTCTATTACATGTTGGTAAAGCCCTTAGGATGTGTACTTGACTACCTGGACTATGATGCGGATCATACTAGTGGGGACATGGTAGTCCATAAGTACATCCTTGAAAGTCCCTAGTCGTGGGTGTATCGAGATAGGGCATCGATATACCAGAGTAGACTAGCGTATACCTTCTCGACCCATACAGATGGGTGATGGATGATCCCATATCCATTGGTGTTTGATATCAGAGATGATATACTGGTGCTCAGTGGAGACTGGGTACACTGGACGGACTCGCCGAGAACTCCCAGATGGTATTATACCTTACGTCAGATGGCAGTTCTCTGGTGACACTGGTACAGAGTAGTCTGTTGACCCGAGATCGTCATAGAGTCTTGTGTGGTTCCCACTGTGCTTTGATTTCCATCTTACCACGTCCAAGAGGGCGTGCAAAACGGTGGTTTTTGGGTACAGTCCCGAATCACATGGAGGCAATGAGCGATAGGAGGGGATTCGTCTCTCCCGGTATAGGGAGTTGATGTTGCGCTATGTTCGATTGGCTATAACCGGAAATCCCTGGCCAGGGTTGCTGAGATATACTGGTAAGTGTTACCAGTAGTTTCTCGAACTGTTATAGACCTCATATCGACACGACTTATCGAGCTATTGGGGTCTGACGTTTACCACCCCTAGGCAAGATATGCGACATATCAGACGACGAGACCGGACTGTACGGTAGTGTTACTGGTTGGATTCACAGGAGTATGAGCGGGCTTGCTCATCGATCTTCTGATCGCTCAATACCCGGGTGGCCGTTACGTTTAGCAGACCGCTTGCGGCTTGTGGGTGTTTGATATGATCATCACCTGCTGCCGGAGTATTGACGAGTCTTTAGAGTCCTACACAGAGGTTTCCTGGCTCAAGCGAAACGAAATAGGAGCGCATATGAGATATGTGCGGGACCGAGAATAATACCAGTATGTGATACTGTATTCGATTCTCGCGATTTGTAACATTGATCGGTTATATGCGTTATAGCCGGGTTATCGGATCAAGTGTTGATTCGATAAGTTGTTACTATTAATATTAGTCGGTTATATGTGATATGACCGGATCGTTAAATCAAGTGTTGATTTAATGATTTAATGTATAATTATATATTTGATATATTACTTTGCATTAACTAGTATTGGTTCACTTTAAATGGATTTTCTCACTTGATGTGCACATTGTATATGTGATATACTTTTGTACACTTGTTTGTATCATGTTTGATGATACTTGCTCACTTGGGTTTGTGTAAAGATTAAACCATGGTTATATGAATGGTTAGGGTTTTGATTATTTACTTAGTTATTTATTTATATATTCATTTTGGAAATTATTAAGGATGGTGGCTTATTTTGTTTTTATGTTGAAGCTTCTTGAAGCTTTGAACAAGTCCACCATTCTTATCTCATCCTTAACCCTAACCATTCCCACTAACCTTGGTTTAATCTCTACACCTGACCATGGTTTACATTATGATAAGTATTCATTTTCTTTTCATTTTTAAATAACTTATCATAATATTAGCTTCTTCTTCTTCATCTTCTTCAATGAAGAAAGCTTGACTTCATCAATGATGATTGATGAAAAAGAGTGAGAAATCCAATTCTAAAGTGAACCCACTTCCTATTTCTTCATCCTCTACCTCTTGCCAAGTAGTAGAGTGTGTTTTCTTCACAAGTTTCATGACTTGGTGAAGTGGGAGCTTGATCTAGCGATACCTCGACGTAGATCATCTTCAGCATCGTCGTCGATGACCTAGCCCGCTTTTTCTCCGATGAAGCCGACGCTAGAGCCCAAGATCCGATTTGGACAGCGAGGAGACTTCATCGCGGAGCCATGGAGGTGGAGAACCGGATCTACAAAGGTTGTATTTCCGTTCTTTTAGTTTAGTTGTAAACTAGTTGCTTTAGTCGCCTAGATTTCTAGTTAACGATCCGTAGTCTAGGGTTTCTCGGCACCGTAAATTTTGAAATTGGCATGGTTGATGCCATGTGAGACCTCTTGAGAGTGCCTAGGAACCCTGCAGTGGTATCAGAGCCTAGCTAGAGCCTTAGGCGATGCGTAGACGAAGTTTGAAACCCGATCGACCCGAAACCCTAACCCGACAATGCTCTCTGGACTTTTTTCAAAATCTGGGATTTTTTCAAATTAAAAATGCTTAAAAAATTCAGCAGGGTATTATATGAATTACCATGAAAAACGAGCCTCTAATTCCTCTACTTGGCCGCGGAACCGTGGCGTTGACCCCCCTTTAGCAGCGGTTCCGCGGCACATTTATGGCATTAGCGACGGTTCTTTGCATAGTAATTCATATCTCTGTTGTTTATATTTTCTGGGCATTTTTAATACTGATTCTAGAGTTGAGTGTTCTGGGGTTGTATTGGGGACTCGATGAATCGATCGGATTATTTAACTTTGTCTATTTGGCTTTCCGGGTAAATTTTAGAATATGTTAAAAAGTTCGACCGGATATAAATACCCAATTTTTCCCCTGTCGGGAAATTTCCAAGTGTTGGATTTTTCCGTGGTTTAAAGACGTTCTAAGTAGTGCAAGTAACGCGATGGTCCCTCTAGAAGACAACAAACCTTAACTCGATTATGTGACCGTCTTGAACTGCCCTTTGAACCTTCGGGTTTGGGGCAGTACGGCGTGCCACATGTGAGGCGTTGGCTTGACCCTTCTACGGCTGGACCGTTGGTACTGAGGCACGAACTGAATGTTTTTAGACTTGTTTCATGTGTTGATCTGTATCGGGAAAACTTGGGTGTTTGAATGTTCGATCGGAAAGTTTAACATTTTCTAATTATCTGGAATGTGATACAATAATTGGAATTCACAATAAGTTATGAGATAACTGAATGAATGTTATAAATCTAGCGGTTTAGTCTCACTTGATCGGTTGCCATGGAATTTTGATGTGATCAAAAGTCCGTCGCAATCACGTAGCGTACGCGGATACTCGCCGGATAAACTTAATAGACAGCCTCACTCCATAGCCCCGACCAAGTGACTGTAGGAGAACCCCGTCGCCGAAAGCATCCGTTCGGGTGCTCGCGGCAGCGGTGTTCCGCCTAGGTGCACTTCGTCGACGGCGTAAGGGGTGCGGCCGCCTACTGAAGTTTGCGACGAGCATTCGATCACAATGTCGGGAATCTTGTTGAATTACCCGACTTGATATTGAAAAGAGTTTTCGATAATGAGACTAAAATGCGGGGTTTATAATTGTTAGGCATGCGATGTCTAAGGAATTCATTTGGTCAGGCATGCGATGTCTGAGGAGGTTGTGGATTCCAACTGTTGTAGTTTTACACTTTCTTTTCTGTGACCGTAAGTGTAATATGTGATATCGCCGGTTTCGTTGCTATATGTCAACGACAATTGGGATGGGCATATTTACTTACGTTGATGACATGTGATGTTATGTGTTGCTGGATATGTTATATTGGATCGTCGTGTTTGAATAGCCGGGTTTTTTTATGTGAGATGAGTGTTTTTCATTTTCATTCATGTAAAAACTTGTATGTAATATTCTTTTATTGGGGCACTTCCAGGTTGTGGAAGATGTCACCTTTTGTATATTATTTACTTTTCCGCACTAGGATAGACTCAAGGAGGGGAGCACAAGTAACCGGGTTCTGGAGTCCAGTGGGAGACCAACTCGAGGAGTCGAGTCCGGGTCTCCTAACTCTAGAAATGGTAGGGTTGCTTGCCGCTCTCGTAGGGGTCTAGGGGTGTGGGTTTGGCTATTCATCACGACCGTGGAATCCGTGTTTTATACTGGCTCGTATTGAAAACACGGATGTCCTAGTATATCCAATATTTCATATGTTTCTTCTGCTGCGATATCTGTGATGTGATCATGTGATATGTTCTGTGATAGATACTTTATATAGTATATATGATATATTATATAGGCGTTACTTATGTTTTACACCCGTGCTAGCCCTGCCCCGCTCTGCCGTTATTTACCTAACCTAACGGTGCATGAGGGGACATCGAGGCGAATGCGGATGGCATAAGTGTACGTCGTATTTATCTGTGATGTTTAGGTACTTAAATGATGGGACTTCATTAATGTGATTAATGAAATAAAAGAAACCTAAGATGTTGTAGAATCGAATTTCAAAATAAAACAGGTAGCTACAGTTCTTGCTTTGCACAGCGGTATATGTGATGTATCCTGCACCTTATTCGATAAGGAAAGGACCGAGATCCCTTCACCGGGAGTGACTCCTTTAGCAATAACTGGCAGATACTACACACTCAGTTTGTCTTTTGATTGCTTTTAAGTGTTTTTGCTTTGCACAGTGATATATGTGATATATCCCGCACCTCATTCGACGAGGAAAGGACCGACGATCCCTTCACCGGGAGTGACTCCTTTAGCAAAACTAGAAAATCCTCAAAAGCACTCCATTTCAAAATCATTTGATTCTACAACTATATCAAGTTCATTACGCAATAGGTTTTCAGAAAAACCTGTCGTAGCCCTCCGTCATTTCAGATAAGTAGTAGTTAGTATTCGTGCTACGTTTGTTTGCCTTTGTCAAGGCGTAGTGTGCGGTAGCTGACTGGTGCTTATCTGCTTATGCATATGATGCAGATTGGGTTAGGGTAGTCGTGCGACCTTGTTGGCCTTTGTCAAGGGTCGTGCGGGTGGGTTTAATTCAATCAGGAAATGCCGGGTTGAACTTGACTAGCATCCTATGGTTTGTTGGCATTTGTCAAGGTCATAGGAGGTTAGGGGCAAAATATTATCGGGAATTTCAAGTGTTGAAATTTGCAATGAGATTGCATACCTTCTATGAGATAGTTGGATCCCGATACCCGCTGCGAGTAAGAGTTACTCCTGGGAGATTTTTACACATTACAATTAGCCGATCAAGTAGGTGTCTAGAAAGGTGTTAACGAGGTTACGCCTCTGGGAAAACGAGGTTTACATTAATTAGGTTCGTGCGAAAGCACGGGGGACCTCCCTCAAAGTACCGACACTGGCCTGGCTGAAAGATTGGCAAACTTGTAGTGTGTAATTAATCCCGGCTAGTCTTTCCTTTTAGGGTTTGAAGGAAGATTTGATAAAAAGCAGTGGGAGCCATCCTGATTAGATAAAATAATAACCAATCTATTCTTGCTAGAGCGCAAGCTGAGTGTTTTCTTCTCTCTCTCTCCAGGTAGCGACCATATCACGCCTTAATCAAGATAATAATACGGAATATTGACCGAACCCGCTTGTTATACTGAGCTGGGGAACGTTGGTCCCGCTCCAACTTATAATTGTTATAAGACAGAGCAGGAAATTGGGGAATACCAGATTTCCCGTGCCGCCCAAACGAAGAGAGTGCATGATGATGCATCATCTTCGGGTGTGTTCATTATACAGAACTGTTTCTCAGTATCCTCCGCATCCTTGGTATATGATACCGGATCAGGATCCCAGATATGTAATCTGTTACATAGGGCTACAAAAGGGTAGAAAAACTGAGAACGGGTGATAAGTTTCATGAGACAGAAAACGGGGCAAGAGTTGCAGCCAAGTCTGTCGGTCACTGTCACCCTGTATTACCAATACATTGATTCTGAACGAATGTTATTAGATACCGAACCTGATATACAAAATCATATCACTCTCTTTATTAGTAAAGAAATGATAAAATTTTGTATTGTTGGATAATGTTTTGAACATTTCTTATATCAAAAGTTGATCGGTTCAGGCACGTTATCTAAAAGCATTGATGTTCTAAATCAAATTACAGTTCTTAGTATATGGAACACACACAAGAGGAAGAGTTCAGAAATGAACGAATCCTTCTTGAGGCATTGTAGACTAGGTCATATCAATGCGACCCGACTGGCTGAGTTACATTTAGATGCATATTTAAATCAGTTTGAATTTACATCTTGTGAAACTCGCCAGTCATGTCACAAAGATAAGATGACCATAGCTCCGTTTACTGGAAACAGAGAAAGTGTTAGTGAACTCTTGGGATAATACATGTTGATGTATGTAGGTCCCCTGTCTACAAATGCCAAGACCGGTTCTTTGTACTTCGTTACATTCTCAGATAATCTTTCGAGATTCAGACCTATGTTCCTGTTGAAACACAAGTCCGAACCTTTTGAGATATTCACAGAATATAAGTTAGAAGTAGAGAACCAAAATACGGGTAAAAGTATTATGTCCTTTGATGCGATCAGGGAGGAGAATACTTGAGCACGGAATTCCTGCACTATTCTAAAGGAGAATGAGATTCTCTCTCAGCATTACTCCTCCATATACACCATAGTACGATGGTATATCGGGGCGGAGCAATAGCACCCTATGTGATATGGTGTGCTCTATGATGAGTACTACTGAGTTTCCTGTTTCCTTTTGAGAGTTATGCACTTGAGAAGCTGCATACCTATTGAATAGGGTTCCAATCAAATCAGTTGCCTACCACTCCATATGAGATATGGTATGGGAAGAGCCCATGTCTTAAGCTAGTTAAGATTTAGGATTGTCCGGCCTATGTCTAAAAGCAAAATCCGGACAAGCTCGAGGCAAGGACTGTTATGTAGAACTGGAAAGGTTCCAGCTATACAAACTACAGCAGATGATTTGATAAAACCAAAGGATTCAGTAGTAACCAACGAACCTCAGCCTCTCCGCCGATCTAGTAAGGTTCCTCACCCGCCTGAGAGATACTTCGGTTTCTCTATGACAGTGGGAGCGAGGATTGCATCATGAGATGATGACCCAACTAGTTTCGAGCAGGCCATCAGGAGTGGGACTCTGTAAGAATGGCTGGATGCTTATCGATCTGAGATGGAATCCTTATACACCAACAAAGTATGGACTTTGGTTGCTATATCTGAAGGGTTAAATCCCCATCAGGAGCAAGTATATCTTGAGAAGATTACTTGGTGTACTTGGAAAGGTTGAGACTTTCAAAGCTAGACTTGTTAAAGGTTTGCATCATTGACCAGGTATGGATAATGATGAAACCTTTTCAAGTGGCTATGCTTAAGTCCATCCAGATCCTACTTGCCACGGCTACATACCATGACTACGATATCTGGCGGTTGGGTATCATGACTGCTTTTCTAAATGATGTTTTAGAAGAGAGAGTCTATAAGTACACAGCCAGAAGGCTTCGTAGACAGTGGGAGCAGCGGAAACGTGTAAAAGATGCTTTATAAGATAAAGCAGGTATCGCGGAGTTGGAACCTATGTTTTGATATAGTAGTCAAACAGTTTGACATCATCAAAATGGTCGATGAACCTTGTATATACAAAAAGGTAGTAGGGAGTATGGTGATGATCCTCGTAGAGTACGTGGATGACATACTCTTGATAGGGAAGGAGTTTCCTATGCTACGCTCGGTCAATCTCCGCTTATCACTAGGATTCTCCATATAGGATCAAAGTGATACCTACTAAATCCTGGATTTTGGATCTATGAGATAGATCTAAATGGATGTTAGGATACTCACTAGTTGTAGTGAGATGGTATCAATCGATCCTGGGGAGAATCACTGGAAGTGTTCCAGGGTGATAAAGACGACTGAATGTCAGTCACAGGCATTGTCTTTACCCTCAGTAAAGGGACGGTATGTTGGAAGATTTCCAAGCTAGATACCGTGGCATACTAGACGATAAAGGCTGGATACATCGCTATTTGAGATGCTACCAAAGAGGCAGTCTGGATGTATATTTGTTCATGAGATGAACTATGTTCCTCCCATTGTGTGACAATGGAGTTGTGGCTTATGCCAAGGAACGCAGGTCCCATCAGTGATCCAGACATATTCTAAGGCAGTATCACTTGATCATGGAGATGGTTGATCTCTAAGGGATCGAGGTTAGGAGAGTAGACTCAGAGGACAACACGGCGGATCCACTCACGAAGGCCAATTCCCAGAGAGAGACTTTTATGGGATGGTTGAGTATGAGATACTACAACCACTGCTTTCAGATGGCCCTAGTGCATGTGGGAGATTGTTAGTTATATGTATGCCCTAGAGGCCATTACTGTACATTGGATGTATATTGTAGTGGATGCTGGGACATATATAGGGAGGACTTTCTTGCTCGACATGATAGTATGCTATCTGGTTACTCTTTACCTTAACGTGTATACTGATTGTCTCTCTATTACATGTTGGTAAAGCCCTTAGGATGTGTACTTGACTACCTGGACTATGATGCGGATCATACTAGTGGGGACATGGTAGTCCATAAGTACATCCTTGAAAGTCCCTAGTCGTGGATGTATCGAGATAGGGCATCGATATACCAGAGTAGACTAGCGTTTACCTTCTCGACCCATACAGATGGGCGATGGATGATCCCATATCCATTGGTGTTTGACATCAGAGATGATATACGGGTGCTCAGTGGAGACTGGGTACACTGGACGGACTCGCCGAGAACTCCCAGATGGTATTATACCTTACGTCAGATGGCAGTTCTCTGGTGACACTGGTACAGAGTAATCTGTTGACCCGAGATCGTCATAGAGTCTTGTGTGGTTCCCACTGTGCTTTGATTTCCATCTTACCATGTCCAAGAGGGCGTGCAAAACGGTGGTTTTTGGGTACAGTCCCGAATCACATGGAGGCAATGAGCGATAGGAGGGGATTCGTCTCTCCCGGTATAGGGAGTTGATGTTGCGCTGTGTTCGATTGGCTATAACCGGAAATCCCTGGCCAGGGTTGCTGAGATATACTGGTAAGTGTTACCAGTAGTTTCTCGAACTGTTATAGACCTCATATCGACACGACTTATCGAGCTATTGGGGTCTGACGTTTACCACCCCTAGGCAAGATATGCGACATATCAGACGACGAGACCGGACTGTACGGTAGTGTTACTGGTTGGATTCACAGGAGTGTGAGCGGGCTTGCTCGTCGATCTTCTGATCGCTCAATACCCGGGTGGCCGTTACGTTTAGCAGACCGCTTGCGGCTTGTGGGTGTTTGATATGATCATCACCTGCTGCCGGCGTATTGACGAGTCTTTAGAGTCCTACACAGAGGTTTCCTGGCTCAAGCGAAACGAAATAGGAGCGCATATGAGATATGTGCGGGACCGAGAATAATACCAGTATGTGATACTGTATTCGATTCTCGCGATTTGTAACATTGATCGGTTATATGCGTTATAGCCGGGTTATCGGATCAAGTGTTGATTCGATAAGTTGTTACTATTAATATTAGTCGGTTATATGTGATATGACCGGATCGTTAAATCAAGTGTTGATTTAATGATTTAATGTATAATTATATATTTGATATATTACTTTGCATTAACTAGTATTGGTTCACTTTAAATGGATTTTCTCACTTGATGTGCACATTGTATATGTAATATACTTTTGTACACTTGTTTGTATCATGTTTGATGATACTTGCTCACTTGGGTTTGTGTAAAGATTAAACCATGGTTATATGAATGGTTAGGGTTTTGATTATTTACTTAGTTATTTATTTATATATTCATTTTGGAAATTATTAAGGATGGTGGCTTATTTTGTTTTTATGTTGAAGCTTCTTGAAGCTTTGAACAAGTCCACCATTCTTATCTCATCCTTAACCCTAACCATTCCCACTAACCTTGGTTTAATCTCTACACTTGACCATGGTTTACATTATGATAAGTATTCATTTTCTTTTCATTTTTAAATAACTGATCATAATATTAGCTTCTTCTTCTTCATCTTCTTCAATGAAGAAAGCTTGACTTCATCAATGGTGATTGATGAAAAAGAGTGAGAAATCCAATTCTAAAGTGAACCCACTTCCTATTTCTTCATCCTCTACCTCTTGCCAAGTAGTAGAGTGTGTTTTCTTCACAAGTTTCATGACTTGGTGAAGTGGGAGCTTGATCTAGCGATGCCTCGACGTAGATCATCTTCGGCATCGTCGTCGATGACCTAGCCCGCTTTTTCTCCGATGAAGCCGACGCTAGAGCCCAAGATCCGATTTGGACAGCGAGGAGACTTCATCGCGGAGCCATGGAGGTGGAGAACCGGATCTACAAAGGTTGTATTTCCGTTCTTTTAGTTTAGTTGTAAACTAGTTGCTTTAGTCGCCTAGATTTCTAGTTAACGATCCGTAGTCTAGGGTTTCTCGGCACCGTAAATTTTGAAATTGGCATGGTTGATGCCATGTGAGACCTCTTGAGAGTGCCTAGGAACCCTGCATATACAAGGTTCAATATTGGACTGCATGTAGGGCAAAATGGTTTTGTAGGTGTTTTGATGGCTTAAGAACATGTTTAAATCCCTATAACCTAAGACTTTTAAATTCTATAAGCCGTGAGGGTCTCATAGGGGGATTCTCTTTACGAGTCGTGAGGATCTCGCAAGTGTAATTTCTCCTCAGGAATCGAGGGGACTCCCAAGCGTAATGTTCCTTTGTGAGTCGTAAGGATCTCACGCCGGTATTTTCTCCTCGCAAGGTCAAAAGGACCCTGCAAGTGTATATTTTTTATTTTCATGAGATTGCGCTGTTTCGGGTTTTCATAAGCTCGCTGGTAGTCCTGCTGTTTTTACTCATGGCGTCCTTTCAGGTTTTCATCCGTGCCCATTTCGCTTATGGACATACCGTTTTTTAAGGCGGTCCGCAAGGTAACGTACCATTAGCTGTAGGCCCCGGTCTTCTTCAAAGGACTACATTACATGAGACCCGGGAGAGTTATGAATCGTTTATGCCCGTGGATTGTATTCAGTAATCGTTATGGGGGTTTACAATATGGCTAAACGCGTGAGTTTAAGGACATGACGGTCCTTTATCGCCATATTGTGAGGCGAAATGCTAGTTTATGGACGTTCCGGTCCAACATTCCTATTTTGGGGAAGAAGATTAGTTTAGGGACATTTCGGTCTAGTATTAGTTTAAGAACGTTTCGGTCCATTATTAGTTTAAGTACGTTTCGGTCCAGCATTCCCATTTTGGGGACGAATATTAGTTTAAGGACATTTCGGTCCATTATCATCGTGTTTGAGGAAACGCACTAGTTTAGGGACATTTCGGTCCATTATCACCATGTTTGAGGCGAATATTAGTTTGGGAACATTTCGGTCCATTATTAGTTTAGGGACATCTCGATACATTATTAGTTTAGGGACATCTCAGTCCACTATCACCATTTTTGAGGCGACGGAGCTTTTGGATACTACTTTCAGGGTTCTGACTCAGGAAGATAGCGAGCGAACACAAGTGTCGTCATCTATCATTGACCTAAGTCGTGACTCGTTAAGCATAGTATTTTTTTAGGAATCGTCCGTTTATTGGCCGGAACAGTCTTTCGCCATGCATATCCATGAGCAGGCAGGCTCCACCTTGGTAGACTTTGTTTATGATGTATGGGCCTTCATAGTTTGGCTCGATTTTTTCCTGTTTTGCGCGATTGGGGATCATTGGTCTTTTGACGACTAGCATGAGTTCGCCTTGGCGGAATGTTCTCGGCCTGGTCAGTCTTTCCTATGACCGTGTCATCCTTGCCTTGTAAGCTTCCAGATTTTACTGTGCTATAAGGCGAGTTTCTTCGAGGGCATTGAGCTCCTCGAGCCTAAGATGTGCATTTTCTTCATCTGTCTGCTTATATCGAACTGCTACTCGTAGAGAGGGGAGTTCTATTTCCAACGGGCGCACTGCTTCTTTGCCGAACACTAACACATATGGTGTTGTATTTGTGGCCGTCTTGAACATTGTTCGGTAGGCCCAGAAAGCTTCATGCAGCCTTTCGTGCCAGTCCTTTTTGTTTATGGACACTGTTTTCTTTATAATCTTTATCAAGATCTTGTTGAAAGCTTCAGCTAGACCGTTGGCCCGAGAATTATAGACTGAAGAGTATCTCCAATCTGTTTTATGTTGCTGTGCGAAGCGGCTTATTTTATGGCTTCTGAAGCTGGTCCATTGTCCGAGATTATCCATCGCGGAGTTCCGAACCGATAAATGACATGGGTTTTGAAGAAATGGAGGATATTCTCCATCTTCAACTCCCTCAGTGGTACTGCTTCTGCCCATTTAGAGAAGTAGTCAGTTGTTGCTAATATGAACTGATATCCTTTGGATGATGTCGGTCCAATGGGGCCGATTATATCGGTTCCCCACATTTCTAACGGCCAGCTAGCCACTGTCAGGTTTAGAGGATTTGGATGTTGATGGATGAAGTCTCTATGAATTTGGCACGAGTGACACTGCTTCGCATATTCGAGATAGTCTTGAATCATTATGGGCCAATAGCAACCTATTCTTTTTATCTTCGGCTTCATCTTTGGTCCAGCTTGGTGAGAATCGTAGAGTCCATCGTGTATTTCTTGAATGATTTTCTTTCCTTCCTCCGGCCCCAGGCATATTATCCATAGACAGTCGAAAGATCTCTTATATATAGTATCATTGACGAAAGTGAAAGATAAAGCTCTTTTCATGAGCTGATGTCTAAACGACGCATTTTCGGGGGTTCGTTGGGACTTAAAGTAGTCTATGAAGACTTCCCCCCAGTCCTTGACCTTTTCTTCATCCTCTATTTGAAGGGTTACTTGTTCGGTTGTTTCTTTTCCTTCGGATGACTTTATTAGGTCTTCCGAAGATATTTCTGTTGGCGCGAGAACCCTGCGGCTTTGCACAATGATCCTCACGCCATCAAGATCTTCATCAGCCAATTCCTTAGCCAATTTGGCCAATGAATCTGCCTTGTTGTTTTTTGCACGTGCTATACTTTTCAGGGTATAGGCAGGGATTTTTGTCAGCAGTTGCTGCACTCTATTGCCATACTTTATCAGCTCTGGCTTGCATGTCTGATAGTCTCCATTTACTTGGTTGACGATCTTCTGGGAGTCTCCATATATGAGGAGGACTTTGATTCCCATGTCGATAGCGATCTCGAGACCTGCTATCAAAGCTTCATATTCAGCTTCGTTATTAGTCCTTGGCTTTGTTAAAGAGAGGGCATAACGCAATATCCCTCCTTGCGGAGTCATGAAGATAAGGCCCACCCCGGCTTTGATTATAGGGGTGTTCTGCATTCGCTGCTTCATGAAAGATGCTCCATCGAAGTAGAGTTCCCATTGGGAATAATTTTCTTCTTCAATCGCCTCAAACGCGTGTTCGTCTGGCAACTCATAATTTAAGGGGGAGTCGGCTGGTATCGGATGCTCCGCTAGAAAGTCAGCTATGACCTGACCTTTCACTGCTTTAACGGGTCGATACGTTATCAAGAAATCCATCAGGAGAAAGGCTCATTTGGAAACCCTTCCCGTTAGTATGGCCCTTGACATTAGATATTTGAGAGGGTCCACCTTCGATATGAGATGGACCTCATATGACAAAGCGTAATGTCTGAGCTTCGTTATTGCGAAGATCAGTGACAGGTAATGCTTTTCGATGGGGGAATAGTTGTTTTCTGCACCTATGAGAACTTGACTCAAATAGTACAAAGCTCTTTCCTTTCCCTGATCGTTCTCTTGTGCCCGTAACATGCCTAGAGAACCCTCAAGGGCCGTTGTATATAAGATAATGGGTTTTCCCTTAACCAGAGTGGTCAATACCGGCGGATTTTGTAGGTATTGCTTGATTTTTTCCAATGCGTTTGGAATTTTTTATCCCAGACGAACGGGGTCCCCTTCTTCATCAAATGACTGTAAGGATGACATTTTCCGGAAAGATTGGCTATGAACCGCCGGATATACGCGAGTTTTTCTTGGAGAGACCGCAGTTGTTTGAGGGTTCTTGGCGTGGGCATTTCCGTAATCGTCTTGATATTTGAGGGGTCGATTTCGATACCTTGGTGATGTATGATGACTCCTAGGAATTTGCCTGAGGAAACTCCAAATACACATTTTAGAGGATTCATCTTCAGATTATACTTCCAAAGACATTGGAACACTATTTTTAGATGTTCCCAATATTCCTCATGAGATCTGCTCTTTACCACAAGGTCATCGATATAGAATTCAACGATCTCGCGTATGAGGTCATCGAAAATCTTTGTCATGGCCCTCTGGTTGGTAGCGTCAGCGTTCTTCAAGCCGAAGGGCATCACCTTATAGCAGAATATGCCCAATGGGGTCCGGAAGGCGGTATGCTTCTGGTCTTCAGGATGCATTTTTATTTAGTTGTATCCTGAAGATCCATCCATGAAGGAGAAGTGCTCGGTAACAGGTACTGGGAAGTCATCCTTCGGGTAAGCTTTGTTGAGATCCCAAAAGTCCACGCAGATGCGTACCGTCCCATTTTTCTTCATCACTGGAACGATGTTAGCGATCCAGTTGGGATATTAAACTTCTTGGATGAAGCTGGAATCGATTAGTTTCTTAACTTCAGCGTTGATACTCATCTCAAGTTCGAGTCGCATCCTTCTTGGTGCCTATTTGATTGGCTTTATATCTGGTGATATTACCTGATTATGTATTACCACATTTGGATCTAGACCCGGTATTTCAGAATAGTTCCAGGCGAAGCAATCTTTATACTGCATGAGCACGTCTTTTAATGTGGCCACCTGTTTTTCAGATAGGATCTCACTAACGAATGTTGGCCTCGGATCATTTTCCGTCCCTAAGTCAATTTTTCTTAGGTTGTCCGCCGTAATGTGTATCCCATCTTCCAGCTCTTTTGGTGCTGGTGGAAACTCTGAGATCATCTCGTCTTCATTTTCGTTAGCGAAACACCTGTAGAGGTCATTCATAGTCTTGTGCCCTCCCTCTTTTGAGAGTGTTATCATATGGCAGGCACGTGTTCACTTCCATTCTTTTGGTTGAGCTGGTATTAACATAACAGTGTAAGTCCTTTTTGGCTCATGCTTTTGTGGCGGGGTTACCCTCCAGCTGTCGGATAACATAAACCTGTCTTGTTGATATTGATCTTCTACCTAGTCTTCGAAGATGAAATAGTCTTTAAGGGGATGGATTATTACTCGGTGATAGGAGCAATAATCTGGATGATGGACCTCGTTTATTTGTTCGGGGTGCCGAGAATCCGGAAGCGTCATCATTCGGTGCTTCATGACAAGGTTGAATATTTTCCTAGTCTTGTCTTGGGAGAAAAAGTATTCCCGACCCATCTTATTTATAAAGAACAGGCTCCAATTGAGTTTTTCTCGTTTGCACGGTGTCTTGGATCCGCTTTGTTGTCTTCGAGCGTTGTTTGCGTTCTTCGCCCTATTTTTACCTCCATTTTAGGGTTTTTCCTTTCCGCGAGAACATATAGCGGGCCGGGGATGAAGAGCATCACGGTCTACTTTCTCTGCAAATTGTTGACTGAGACGCTGCATTTTGGCCTTTTCATAAATGACCATTTTACGGTTGTGATTGTCCCGGCTCGTTCGACAAGCTTCGTTTATTAACTTGTTGATTTGTTTTTCAAGCGACGGACTTAACGTTCTTAGAGCGAGATCTCGCTCCGCTTTGACGCACGACTACTTGGAAGAGCGTTTTTCTCTTCACTTGAACTGTTTACGACGTGGCAACTATAGATCTTCTCCCATTTCTTGGAACGAACATATCTGAGCCCATTTTTCTCGATTTCTCTGCTGGGCATTTTTCGCTGAGTCCCAAGAATATTCCAAATCTTTTTATAGAATTGGGCTTGTCGAACAGTTTGTTCGAGGGGTACACCTTGGTATCTTAACAACCTTTATAGTCCCTTTGCATAATATCTTGGCGGATGGATGGGTCGAATCCTGTCGAGTGCAAAATCGGCACCATACCGGACTTCTTTTTTTACTTTGGTCTCCGTAGATTGATAGAAAAGGATCGTCTTTTCACCCATTCGCTTAAGAGGCACGTAGAAAGTTTGTAGCTCTTGTATACTGTACGTATCGAGTGCATCAAGTTCTTTGTAATGCCAAGGCAGAGCCATTGTAATTTGCATACTCTGGTCTGCTCCACCAAAAGTTTGCATTGACGGGTGGACGGAGAATATTGCATTGGCCTCGTTCTCAGAGTCGCTGCCAAAGACCAAGATAGGAGTAGATGGTCCGGGCTTATTGTTTTCTTTTTGGGGTTTCTCCAAGTAGACTATTTCTTCATCTTCCTCGGTATCCTCACAAAGATCGGGATAGTGGCAACAGATTTTTGTTTATTCATCGTCTTGTGGCACCTTTCAGCGTCCTCGAAGTCTGGTAGGAAGTACTTTGCGTCATCATATTTCCGGACTTCATTTACGGAGAACAGATTTAGCTCTCCCGTAACGGTGTACTCCGAGCCATCCTTAAAATACTTCATACACTACTTTTGTGTAGAAGGGATGACGTTATACTCGTGTAACCAAGGCCTACTGAGCAAAGCGTTATAGCAAGTTTTGGCGTCAATGACATTAAATTTGATGTCAGTGACGAGCAGTCCGAAACTTAATATCAGTATTATGGACCCCAATGTCCGTGACGACTGTGAGTCAAACCCGAAGATGATAATTTTATCTCGGGCAAGGTGTTGAACGTTCATGCAAATTTCCTTCAACACTCTCACGTTGAGAAGGTTGACGGAGGATCCGTTGTCGACAAGGATTTTCCCTATCTTGATGTCGTGGTAGTACCAGGTGATGTATAAAGGGCGATTATGTTCGCATGTACCGAGGAGGAGATCTTCATCCTTGAACGTAATGTCAGCCGTGTGGGTCTTTGCCAGTTCATCTTTCATCTTCTCTTCTGTGAAGAAAGCTTGTAACTGATCGGGCTCTTGTAATACTTTGATCAGAGAATCTCGTATCTCTTTGGACAGAAGGAGAGAATCAAATATGCTCAGTTGCGAGGGTATTTTTCTCAGATGTGATAGGACATTGTAATCCACTTTATTTTTCTTAGGCGGGTCCTTTGCGGTGAGCTCTTTGACTGCTGTTTCATCAAGGGCGGTTTTCTTGGGGATTTTCCCCTTCCCGAAGTTCTTCTCAGGTACCGTGCGGTTACGCAGCTGGATGTTTTCACATTTCTTCTCCTCCTCTTCTTTTTCTAAGGCGAAGTCATCGAAGAGGGGGCTAAGGGGTATTTTGTCCTCAGAACTGCTCCCGAAGGTAAAAACCTAGGGTCTTTCCCCTTCCGAACCGGTACCAACCATATGACAGTTGCCAGTCGTTTTTTCATGTGTGTTTGTCCCCCTATTTTGCCATCGACGAGCATGAGTTCGCGCTTCATTCTCTTGAAGTGTTTTTAATGGGCAACGTATCCTTGCCACCACTTCTTAAAGGCACTGCATTCCTTGGTGGGATGGCTGACCCTCCGATGATATTGGCAATCGTTTGGATATGAATCTTCTCCATCGAGGCATATGATCCCGGGAGTGTTCCTTCTAAGAGGTGGCCGCTTCATTCCCTTTGTCAGAGTTTTAGCGAACCGCTTCTCTGTTTTGATCCTGCTCTTATTTGTTGCAGGTGTGCTTTGGTTTGGTTAGAGTACTTTATGACTCATCCTCACCGCAGCTTCTTTATTCTGAAGCTAACGCTTAGCCTTTTCGTATATGGTTGTCTCGCGTTCTCGGTCAACTTTACTTTTTTGAAAAGCTTCGTTTAACAGCCTCTCAATCGGGTCTTCCGGCAGTTCTGGAGATTTTAGCGCCGATTTCTCCCCTAGTTCCTCTGTGTTGTCTTTTGACGCTGAGAGAGCCTTTTCTTCATATAACGACGAATGGGAGACCATGTGGCAACTTGCTACACGGTCTTCGGTGTCTTCTGATGAGTCATTTCCCTCATCATTGTCACTATCTTTTCCCTCAAGAATATGCTTGAGGAATTCTTCAAGCGTGACCGGTGTTCGTGCCTTCTGGTTATACTCCTCCAGCGCGTCTATATATTTTTGTAGATCTGTGCGCTTCTCGTCATACTCGGCAGGCTGCACAGGGTTCTTGGTCTTCTTCTTTTTCTAGACATCTAATGGATTAGCTAGTTGTGAAGTGAAATCTTCCGGGAGTAACTCTTACTCATAGTGGGAATTAGGACCTAACTATCACATACAAGGTATGCAATCACATTGCAAGTTTCAACACTTGAAACTCCTGATATGGTTTTTACCCTTAACAGCATATGACCTTAACTATAGTCAACAAATCATAAATCGCTAGTCAAGTTCAACCCGTCATTTCGTGACTGATTTAGACCCACTCGTTCGACCCTTAATTATAGTCAACAAAGTCGTATGACTGTTCTAACCAATTGCATCACATGCTGGTAGGAAGACATCACTTAGCTACCGTACACTACGCCTAAACTATAGTCAACAAACATAGCATGAATACTAATTACTCTACTTTCGGAAATGACGGAGGGTTACTGTTGGTTTTGATGAAAACCTTTAATATAATAAACTTGATATCGTTGAAGGAACCGAATGGTTTTGAAAATGAGTGGTTTAGGCTCTGTTTTAAAATGAGTGGTTTTGAAGAAAACCGAGTGGTTTTAAAATTTGGTTCCAACAATATCATTTTAGGTTTATTTCTTTACATTAATCATATTAATGTAGTCCCATCATTTACATTCCTAGTCACACCAGAAAAAAAAACAGAGTGCAATCATATGCCATCCGCATTCGCCACGGGAATCGGGTCTTCACCGTAAGGTTACTTAATGTACGGCAGTGCAGATGTAGGGCTAGCATGGATATAAAACAAATAGAAGCATTTACTTTGTATACTGTAATCAACAATCAACATGGAATATAGGATAAACTATGAGCCCCGCATTTCGTTTGAGCCGTAAACGAAACGCGATGTTCCCCGGTCGTGTGAATAGCCGGTACAATATCGATCTAAGACCCCTACGAGTGCGGCAAGCAACCTGCCAATCCTAGAAGCGAGGCAACCCAGCTTAAATGTCATGAGTGGGCCTCCCGGCGCATTCTAGAACTCAGTAACTTAAGCACTCCACCGTGGGTTTATCCAAAACCCCTACAAGTGCGGTGAGCAATCTGCCAATTCTAGGACGAGGCGGCCCGGTCTCAACGCCTTGAGATGGTCACCTAACACATTCTAGAACCCGGCAGCTCGGGCACTTCTCTGTGGGTTTATCCTAGAACATAAAATGAAATATATACATACAATGGCAATATCGACCCCAACCCGGTCGTGTCCGAATAAAAAATATAAATATTACATCAAATTGTTACAAGAAATACATACAAGACCACTGTATATACACATCACACGAGAGGCTATTCATCAAAACAATCCGACTAAACCATCACAATATATACAAAGCAACATTGCAAATAACTAATGTGCAACCCGTCGAATTGATCATACATCAATTCGGCGATGTTTACCAACATATTTCTTTAAGCGCGAAACATAAATGATGCTATAGTTTCAAACCAAAACTTTCCCGAATCACCCGAAAACATAGACGTAAAAAATAGAACCTAGGTAAATTTGGTATGTACCAAAAATCTAATTTCAAGAACTTCAAGTCTCTGAGAAAACCACGAAGCAAAATTTTTCACCCTGGCCGACCCAGGCGGCCTCAAGGCCACCCCGGGTGGCCAAATGTACAAATTTTTGCCTCGTCTTTTCAGTACATCACTTTAGATTAAACTCCAGCTCAAAAATATATTTTGAAAATTTTTCAGAGTTCAATTTTAAAAATCTATAGAGATTTGAAGTTTGAAACTAAACATGGTGAAATTTTGATTCATAATTTATCACATTGTCTAAACTAGTGTGAGTCTTTAGGTAGGCTCTGATACCACTGTTAGGTCAGTCAACGCAGCGGAAACTCGCCGCGGCGCCCAAAGGTCCCTCAGTAGCTACTTTTTACGTTGTCCCCTCGTGACGGACTACAACCCGCTGGATAAATTCGCACGGGACACCCTAGGGGTAAGAGCCTGCGCTTCGCCACTACTGTCACACGGTGAGAACCCCTCCTGGGTCGGCATCCCTTCCTAGTAGCTCTTATACCACTGTTTCTCACTAAGCAACAATTTAAAACAAGGCAAAATGAATAATTTTAAAACTCAAGAGAAAAAAGCATCCAAAACCCAAGAATAATACCTAAAGACTTAAACTTGCTAACATCTAGTGAACATACAAGTGACTATACTAAAGGTTTAGTGGCTACAACCTTTGCAGCATGCTTGTAACCCCTCTATAGAATCTAGCTAGGCTCCTCAACTCCGGGATCGAGTTTGCATGAAGATCTTCTCGTCAAAGATGATCTACCTTGAGATAACCCAACCCAAGCTACTACTTCACCAAGAGAATCCTTGTGAAGCAACTTGCTCTCACAAGCTTGCTAAAAATATAAGAGGAAGAGGATGTAGAAATATTGCTCACAATTTCTCTCTCAAGTATTCTTTCCTTTTCCTCCAAAGAAAAATCAAGAGAGAGAATGAGATGATAAGAATGAGACTAAATTAATGAGAGAGAGAATAGCCATACATATCCAAGAGAAACCCCTAGAAGGCTCTCTCTCCTTCTCTACACATCATTCTCTCTCTTTAATGACCCATTTCTTTATTTTCCAAATAAAGAAAATGAGGTGGCAATCTAGAAACATTAAAGTGTATCTTATACTGTATCAAATACATAATCTAGTATTTTTATCAAATACAAATACAATATGAGAGATTAATAAAGTGAACATAATACTAGAATATATATATATATATAATTATTAAATCAACACTTGATTTAATAATCAGGTTTCAACAAGAGTCGGTTAGTATTATTAAAATGTCTGATTAACGTACATGTATCAAATACACGTATTTAATCGAACTGCTGCGCGTATTGCCATACACACTCTATATCGTTTCACCTGAGTTGGGAAACCTCTATGTGGGACTCTAAAGACTCCACAATACGCCGGAAGTAGGTTAGGATTATATCTACAACCTACAAGTACATCAGCGGTACTAGCTGCACATAACGGCTGCCCAGGTATTGATCAAAAGAAGGTCGAAAAGCAAACTCATCCATACCCTGCAGAGCTTATCAGTGACAGTCACCGTACATTCTGGTCTCTTCGTCTAAGAGTGTTGCATACCGGGTTTGGGGTGTGGAATCCGTCAGACCCCCAATAACCCGATAAGTCATGCCGATATCTAGCTCATAACCAACTGAGAAACTATTGATAACACTTATCAGTAAATCTCATCTGCCCTGGCTAGGGACTTATGGTTACAGCCAATCGTGCACTGCTCGACATCAACTCCCTATACTGGGAAAGGCGAATCCCTTCCGATCGCTAACTGCCTCCATATGGCTCGGGAATGTACTCAATTAAAACCTATTTGCACGGCTCTTTAAAGACGTGGTGGGGGGTAGTAATCAAAGTATAGTGGGAACCACACAAGACACTATGACGATCTCATGTCTACAGACTACCTTGTCCTCATTTCACTAGAGAATTGCTATCTGACGATAGGTATAATACCATCAAGGAGTTCTCTGGGAGTCCGTTCGGTGTACTCATTCTCTAATGAGCACCTGTATACAATATTTGGTGTCAAACACCAATGGCTGTGGGATCAACCATCGCTCCTGTCGGGGTCAAGAAACATAAACACTAGTCTACTCTAGAATACCAATGCCCGGTCTCGATATTCCCACGACTAGGAACATTTAAAGATGTGATTATGTACTACCTATGCCCCACTAGTATGATCCGAATCATAATTCTGGTAGTCAAGTAAAGATCCTATGGGCTTTAACAACATGTATTAGTGATATATAATAGAAAGTAAAATATATACACATGTTAAGATAAAGACAAACCAAATAGAATACTATTATAACGAGCAAGACTATCATGTACATACATATGTCCAAGCATCCACTATAATATACAATAATGGCCTCTAGGGCATACATATCCAACACCAACTATATCGGTTGCCTACATTTTGAAAGGCCACGATGCTATAGTAGGATGTAGCGAATTGGGATGCTTTAGTATGAAGTTGTCGTGTATTTGACATAGGTGGCATTTCTTCGCATGCTCTTCATAATCCTGTATCATTGTGGGCCGGTAATATCCCAACCGTTTGATTTGAAGGTGCATTTTGGAGCTAGACTGGTGTGCACCACAGACGCTGGAGTGGAATTTTTCTTGACTTTTTGGGGTTCGACCGAGGACAGACACCTGAGCCATAGCTGGTCATATGATCTTCGGTATAGAGTGTAGTTTACGAATACGTATCGGAGAGCTCTATTCTTTAGCTAAACTTTCATAGATTTCTCTTCTGGTAGCTTATCAAATTGGAGATATTCTATGAAAAGATCTCTCTAATCATGCTCTTCTTGAGTGGCCAGGGTTTCTTTTGGAGGACAATCCTCTTGTTCCAGCATTTCTTATTCACGATGGTGAGTTAGAGGTAGAATTTGTGTAACGCCTTAAATTTCGGTAAGTGTTCGTTTAGACGTTAATGCGGGTTTA
Organism: Agapanthus africanus; assembly: GCA_030015575.1. Classification (NCBI taxonomy): domain Eukaryota; kingdom Viridiplantae; phylum Streptophyta; class Magnoliopsida; order Asparagales; family Amaryllidaceae; genus Agapanthus; species Agapanthus africanus. Next base: position 646,276,048 of record CM057337.1, on the reverse strand, counting down.
CTGTAAAAAGTTTACAAATTCGGGTTCCTCACATTTTATAACATTTAATTATTATTTTAATATTATTTGTTATGGGCATGCACACACGTGTGCACGTAAATATGAGGATTTGTTTGTGCTAATCTTTATCTTAGCAACCTTGACACTTAACCAATTATCCAAATCTTTGCTTAACCCTAATCCTTAATCCTTACCTTAGATCTTTTGTGAGAAGAAGAGAGATATTTTGTTTTGGAAGTGAGGAGGTGGCAAGGGTGGTGTGAATGCATTAATGTAAGAGTTAATGCATTAGTTACACTTACTTCTAACCTCACCCTACACTCACCTCCCTCTCTCTTTTCCTTACACTCTTTCATTCTTTGTCACTTAATTCTTCATCTCTTTCTATTGCAAACTGAACACTTAGCTTCTCTTCACAAGTTCCTACACAAATCCATCACAAACTTCATCAAAATCACATCTTTTCTTGGTTTTTGCCTCTTGGATGCCTAGGAGCATGCAAAGCTAGGATATTTGAGTTTTTTTGTGTACGTAATGTTCTTTTGCTGTTGTTTATGTGTTTTTAGTGTAACTTAGCTTATTAGTTTCAGTTTAGATAGTGTAAAGTTAGGATTTGTGCGTAATATCGTATTTTTAGTGTCGGTTTGTGATATCTGTATTCTGCTGTGACCCGGAGTGTGTACTAGAAAACCAAACAATGTGGTTGTGTTGTACCAGTGAACCTAAGACCCCACCTGAGACACGAGACCCGCCCCACCGGCCAGGGCCGACGACGTATGAAGGGGAATCCGGCGACATCGGCCGTAGGTTTGAGTTGGGGTTTGGGTTTTTGAGGGTAGGTCTATGCTGTGGTTTGGGTGTTTTTGGTCATATTTGATTGTTGAGTTTTCTCTGTATACGAAATCTGGGATCGCTTAGGTAGTTTGTAGTGTTTCGTTAAAGCGCGATACGTTATACGACACGGATCGTGCACTTTGTGTGCTTTTGCTCTTGGATTAGTTTCGTCGTATCGCTACGCACGTTAGCCACAATACGAACACTTGAGAGTATGTTTTGTGTTGTTGCGTCGGTCAATTGTAGTTTGTACGTGTTTTGGGTATATTATTAATATACACTTGTTTTATTGTTTTAATGTTGTAGGTTCGCAAGCGGGGACTTCGGACACTGCTACAAAGGGAAATTAGGTGGTTGGCTTCACTTAGCCAGGAGCGTTGGTGAGTAGATTTAACATCTACAGGGGAATCGCCCGCATGGCGTTATGCGTCTGGGCTAGAAATGACTTAACTTGTCGCATATTCTATGTCATATTTAGAATTGCGCATTTACCCTACTGCTTAGTAAATTATTATGCTTGGACTAGTATCCTTAGGACACCGCACTAATTATTGACGGCTCATGTTGCACGAGCACTGATTGTATGCCACACACACCGTCAATAACTGTCATGTCACGCACAACCCACTTATAGATATGATAATGTTTGGTTAGGGACATTGTGACCTTGATTCATATTTCTTATCGCATATGATATATATAGCATACCTGTATACCTACATGCTTACACATATGCCTTGACATACTTACGTGCTAGTTACTTGTATACCTATAGAGTATTGTACCATTAGCGATATGTGCATACACACTTCATGACATAGCTACAGGTATACCTTGCACACATACTTCACTTATACCCAGCGGGTATATTACATCATTACTCATAGGTAGATACATATACCTTGCTATACCTTTATGTTTACACATATATGTGGTTATAGCTACATGTTTACCTTTACTTGATGATATTTAGAATTGGAGAAATTAGGAACCGCATGATATTGATATTAACTTGTTGCAGTTAAATAGCGGCTTTTCCTTTATATGCTCGCATTTCAGATTTATGATGCGTATATTTTATTCATGGATTTTCGCATTGAGATATGGATTTTTCATGATGTTTTTTGGATTTGGGGACCGTGGTAGTTTCATGAAATTATGCATTATTTGAAAAACCCGGTTTCCCTCGATATGATATTTCAGCAGCCACCATGAGATTTATCGGTTTGAATATATATATACCACATGCGAGGAACGGAGGGAGCCGTGTGCGGATACATGGTGGGGCCCGGAGGTACCCCGGGGTAAGAATCTCAGTGAGGAGATGAGTTAGTGGGGGAACCATACTTTCCGGTGACATTACCAATGACTCGGCGGTTATCATAGGGATACCGACGGGAGTCATGTGCGTATGGATACGTCGAGAGACGAGGGTCAGAGCTAGGCACTCGAGCTTTCAGGATAGCGTATGATACGTACCTATCAGGGGGCCAGTCATGGAGACAGCACCTGATAGATCAGCATTTCTGTGTCGATGCTTGGCACTTTGATTCATGATATTTCTTTTACTCCTAAGTATATATAACAGTGGAATGGGACGCTGTTATATATGCCTTTACACCAATATTAGTGGAATGGAACTCTAATATATGCGTATTGATATCAATTTATAAGCATCATCATATTTATTCATGGAAATATACCTAGGATATAAGAGATGCACTTGATCTTGGATTTAGGACATTTGAGACTTACTTGATATTGGATACAAGATATATGAGATTTGCTGATTTTGTATATTCAGGATATATGCGATTCACTTGATATTGTACATTCAGGATTTGTGAGACTTATATGATATGGGAGCCAATTTGGGGGCTGATTTGAGGAATTGGGATTTGGATTGTCTTGATGGATCTTGATCCTACCATGATATTAGGATTCCGTGGAAATGACATATTTCATTCCATACTTCACATTTATTGTTTATGCACTGCTTCATATATTAGTAGTACCTGTTAGTGTACCTTTCATGACTGTTGCATTTACATACCTTTATTTATATGCATTACTTCATGTGTTAGTTGTACCTGTTAGAGTACCTTTCATGACTGTTGCATATATACTTTTTCATATCATTATTGCATGATTATTGCATACCGATTGTCATATCATTTCTTCATGTACTTGTAGTACCTAATAGAGTACCTTACATGACTGTTACATATATATCGTCATATTATTGTTTCATGTATTAATTGTACCTGCTAGTGTACTTTTCATGACTGATGCATTACATATGACCATTCATTTGCTATTAGATGCTTATGTTAGATTCGCGTTGTACGTACATACTCGTTATAACCTACATATGTTATTTTACTATTCACGAGTTGGCAACTCACCCCCGTTGTGCCACAGTGTTTGCAGGTGTTCCTCAGGATAGTCAGAAGCAGGGCTATTTTCATCCATCGTATCATCTTTGCTGCGGATACCGCTTCGCCTGACAGTGTGCAGTTTTGCTTAGGTAGGTTTTGCGGTTATCCAATGTTGCTTGTTGTATATTCTTTGTATCATGTACTCTCCATCTACCATTATCTTGTATGATTTAGAGACTTGATGTGAGGACGATATTGTATATTATTTTGTGACTTGGAGGTTTTTATGCAGTTTTATTTATATCGTCTCTTTCTTCGCTACGGCGTCGTATATCTGTTGTCGTGGTTGTTTTCCGCCTTTTAGCATGGATTTGCTCCCGTTGGGGATGCTTTACTTTATAATTATGTTGTACCCATTTTTGGGGGCTTGTTTTACAAAGGAGGTGCTGTCAAAATTTTAAAGGAAATAAGTTGGACTTTTAAGGAATTTGGGTTGAGGTTTCAAAGGTTTTGAAAATGCTATTATTTCTTATTACATTTGATGGTTTAGATTTCTGGGTTTTGGCTTTCTTTTACTGCGTTACGCCTGTAGACGTTGCGTAGTTTTAGGGCCGTCACGTGCCAATTTCGGGTCGTGACAAAGTTGGTATCAGAGCGCTAGGTTTTACCTTTCGGAGTGTAGGATGACCTTGGTATGATGGAGTAGGTAGCTTAAGCAGAGTAACGTAGTGTGTGTATGTCTGCAGCATACTCACGATGCGGTACTCCACCTAAAGTGATCTAAGTACAAATTGTTTGAAATTCCTTCCTTGATGATTCATATCCTTGTGATTCGATTTCCGTGTTCATATCGAATCCTATCTCTATTTATAGCCTTTGCCGCCGACGACTATGTGGACTTAGAGAGGTGCAGCGAGGGCTGAGGTCAGATTTGACTCGGGTAGGTCGAGGACTGATCAGGATGGCACGCTCGTTGCACAGGAGCAGACGGATTCGCCTTCGACAGATAGTATCGCTAGGCTTGTGGCAGAGATGCAGGACTTGCACCAGACGATGAGTTCTTTGGTTGAGGCCATTCGAGCGCAGCGACAGGAGGTTTTCACCTGTGTTACCCAGTTCTTCTTTGCAATCAGCACACAGCATTCCATCACCTACATAGCACCAGTGGATGCGGCCCTAGTTGACGAGACACGTATTCCAGAGACTTTGGGAGTTCCGGAACAGTGAAGGACTCGTACCGGTGTATCAGCCCAGAGACAGAGGCTTAGTCGTCGAGACAGCTTTCGTGACCGTTATGGGAGTAGCAGAGGTTTGGGATGAGGAGAGTCGTGTTAGTTAGATCAGCCGTTTGTTGTGTTAATTTCTGTCAGCGATTCTTTTGTTGTGCGACACGTATTTCGGACGTGTGCCAATCGGATAGGAGATAGAGATTCGTCCGTCACTTGATCCTTCTAGAGATGTTGGATTTGACGTTCTCCTGGGCACGGACTGGTTAGCTACGTGCTAGGCGTCTACGGACTACCGCGAGAAAACAGTCAGGTATGTTTTCCCGGCAAGTCAGTTCTTGTTGTGCGGGAGGACAGTGGTGCCGCCTCTCACAGCTTGAATTCAGCCTTTTCGCTAGTCGGCTTTTGAGGAAAGGATGTCGTGGATTCTTGGCGTTCATTCAGGATACCGGAGCCACAGTGGGATTGTTGGACCGGGTTCCTTCGTGCGAGGGTTTTCCGACATTGTTCCAGATGAGCCGGCGAAGCTTAGGGAGCTTAAGGATCAACTGCAGAGTTATTTGTTGGGGGGCTTGTGCGTCTGAGTGTTTCGCATTAGGGAGCTCCTATTTCTATTCGTCAAGGAGAGAGACGGCAGTTTGAGGTTGTGTACTGATTAATCATCAATTTAACCGGGTTACGGTGCGGATAGGTATCCTTTACCTCGCATTGACGATTTCTTCGATCAGCTCCCGAGTGCGAGACATTTTCTAAGTTGTTTGGGATCAGGTCATCATTGTTGCGGGTTCGGAGTGATGACATTCCGAAGACTGCTTTTGTGCGTGCTACGGGCTTTGTGTGTTTTGGTGGTCTCATTAGACTCACCAATGCCCTAGCAGCATTCGTAGATATGATTAACCAGATTTCTTCAGGCCGTTCCTCGACCAGTGATTGTTGTGTTATTGACGACATTCTGGTCTATTCAATTTGTCGTGAGGGACAAGAGTAACACTTGAGGATTTGTTTTGCAGACATTGGGAGAGCCCCAGCAGATTGCTAGATTTTCGGAGTGTTCCTTCAGGCTTGCTTGTGTTGACTCCTAGGTCTTGTAGTTACGGGAGACGGTTTTCGTATGGTTCCGAGAAAGATCGAGACCGTACAGCTTTGGCCCAGACTTGTGTACGGACGGAGGTCCGTTGATTTTTGGGCTTAGCAGGTTTTTACCGCCGTTTCGTGCAGGATTGCTAGTGTAGTGCTGCACCGTTGACTGGACTGACCAGAAGGGAGGTTCTTTTTCTTTGGACTGAGGCATGCGTGCAGAGTTTTTACAGCAGTTGAAGAATCAGTTGACAACTGCATCAGTTCTTTCTTTGCTTTCTGGTTCGAGCAACTTTGTTGTTTTACTGTGATGTTTCGCGAGTGGGGCTCGACTGTGTACTGAGGTGACACTATAGAGTTATCGCTTTTACTTCCAGACAGTTGGAGGAAGTACGAGCAAGATATCCCACTCCTGATCTGGAGATGGCCGCGGTGGTCTTGCGTGGAAGATTTGGAGACACTACTTGTTCGGAGAGTCGTGTCAGATTTTCACGGACCACCAGAGCTTAATGTATATCTTCCTGCAGCGAGTTGTGATTGTTGAGACAGCGCCGTTGGATGGAGCTTGTGGAGGATTGTGTTTGTGAGATCCTTTATTAACCGTGGCAAGGCGATTGTGGTAGCTGATGCTTGAATCGTAGGCCCGGGATTTGCTTGTTCCAGTTTTGCGCAGTTCTGAGACAGTCTTCTGCAGATTTACAGTTCTTGTGTGATCGTTGAGTACAGCTTAAGTTCCCCTCTACTGAGGGGACAGCTTGCTCATGTCCTCGCCCGACCACTTTTCCTTAATCGCTTTCGCGAGGCACTGCCCGTCGACGCTCGTTCGTCAGAGGTTCTTGAGCATACTCGGTTGGGTAAAGATTCGGAGTCTTTGATTTGTGACCAGGATGTGCTACATTTAGGGACGCGTTTGTGTACCTGTTGCTGATGGGCAGAGACAAAAAATCCTAGGGCAGGCACATCAGTCAATTTTCAGTGTTCGTTCGAGTTCCACCAACATTTGACGTGACTTGTGAGATAGTTACGGGTGGACAGGGATGGAGAGTAAAGTTTTGGATTTCATTTCAAGGTGTCTGTCTTGTTGTGAGTTTTGTTGGGGCATCTGAGACCGGCTAGAGAGTTGCAACCTTTAACCATTCCGGAGTAGGAATGGGAGCAGTTCTCTATGAATATTCGTTGTGGCGTCTACCGAGGTTTAGTAAGGGTGTGAATCCATTCGAGTGTTTGTTTCCCGGTTATGCTCAGTTTGCTCAGTTGTCCTTTATTAAGTTTGTGCATTGCACGGAGTTCCTTCATGGGTCGTATCCAAATAGGGCACCCTGTTCGCTTGCCGTCTTGGGCAGGAACTTCAGGAAGCCTTGGGTACTGGTTAAGCTTTAGCTCCGTTTTTCCATCCGCGGGATGATGGTTTTGTGAGAGCGGGCTATACCGACTCTGGAGGATATGCTTGTGCATACGCGCTAATTGTTGTCGGCAGTTGGGATCGTCACTTGCCATTGATTCTCCTTCGATAACAGTTATCAAGAGGCACTCCAACTGGCAACCTTTAGGTTTAGCTGTTAGGTCATGTCGATCACCAGTCTATTTTCTGAATCTGCGTAAATAGGATTTTTGGACCCCAGCTAGTCTTGAGACTTCAGAGTTGATCCAGTTGATTTAGGTCCTTTTGAGATCCTTAAAGCGAGTTAGTTTCGTTGCCTTTAATTTGGCACTTCCGCCCAGATTATTGAGTTTTCACCCGTATTTTTCCTGTGTTGATACTTTGCAAATACCTTCATGACTTTTCTCACATGATTCAGCACCAGACCATTTAGCTTGGACGCGATCTTTTCGTTCACCAGCAGCCAATTGTTTTAGTGGTTCGGCAGGTGGAGAAACTTCGGTCAAGGGTCTTGACATCTGTGAAGAGTTTTCTTGGACGTAGCCATATAGTGAGGTGATCACTTGGGAGGCTGCAAGTGAGATATGAGAGTTTTATAAACTTCTCTTTGAAGGTACGCTTAGTGAGAATTTTAAATTCGGGGACGAATTTTTATAAGGGGGGAGATTGTAACGCCTTAGATTTCGGTTAGTGTTCGTTTAGACGTTAATGCGGGTTTACTGTAAAAAGTTTACCAATTCGGGTTCCTCACATTTTATAACATTTAATTATTATTTTAATATTATTTATTATGGGCATGCACGCACGTGTGCACGTAAATATGAGGATTTGTTTGTGCTAATCTTTATCTTAGCAACCTTGACACTTAACCAATTATCCAAATCTTTGTGTAACCCTAATCCTTAATCCTTACCATAGATCTTTTGTGAGAAGAAGAGAGATATTTTGTTTTGGAAGTGAGGAGGTGGAAAGGGTGGTGTGAATGCATTAATGTTAGAGTTAATGCATTGGTTACACTTACCTCTAACCTCACCCTACACTCACCTCCCTCTCTTTTTTCCTTACACTCTCTCATTCTTTGTCACTTAATTCTTCATCTCTTTCTATTGCAAACTGAACACTTAGCTTCTCTTCACAAGTTCCTACACAAATCCATCACAAACTTTATCAAAATCATATCTTTTCTTGGTTTTTGCCTCTTGGATGCCTAGGAGCAGGCAAAGCTAGGATCTTTGAGTTCTTTTGTGTAGGTAATGTTCTTTTGCTGTTGTTTATGTGTTTTTAGTGTAGCTTAGCTTATTAGTTTCAGTTTAGATAGTGTAAAGTTAGGATTTGTGCGTAAAATCGTATTTTTAGTGTCGGTTTGTGATATCTGTATTCTGCTGTGACCCGGAGTGTGTACTAGAAAACCAAACAATGTGGTTGTGTTGTACCAGTGAACCTAAGACCCCACCTGAGACACGAGACCCACCCCACCGGCCAGGGCCGGCGACGTATGAAGGGGAATCCGGCGACATCGGCCGTAGGTTTGAGTTGGGGTTTGGGTTTTTGAGGGTAGGTCTATGCTGTGGTTTGGGTGTTTTTGGTCTTGTTCGATTGTTGAGTTTTCTCTGTATACGAAATCTGGGATCACTTAGGTAGTTTGTAGTGTTTCGTTTAAGCGCGATACGTTATACGACACGGATCGTGCACTTTGTGTGGTTTTGCTCTTGGGTTAGTTTTGTCGTGTCGCTACGCACGTTAGCCACAATACGAACACTTGAGAGTATGTTTTGTGTTGTTGCGTCGGTCAATTATAGTTTGTACATGTTTTGGGTATATTATTAATATACACTTGTTTTATTGTTTTAATGTTGTAGGTTCGCATGCGGGGACTTCGGACACTGCTACAAAGGGAAATCAGGTGGTTAGCTTCACTTAGCCAGGAGCGTTGTTGAGTAGATTTAACATCTACAGGGGAATCGCCCGCATGGCGTTATGCGTCTGGGCTAGAAATGACTTAACTTGTCGCATATTCTATGTCATATTTAGAATTGCGCATTTACCCTACTGCTTAGTAAATTGTTGTGCTTGGACTAGTATCCTTAGGATACCGCACTAATTATTGACGGCTCATGTTGCACGAGCACTGACTGTATGCCGCACACACTGTCAATAACTGCCATGTCACACACAACCCACTTATAGATATGATAATGTTTGGTTAGGGACATTGTGACCTTGATTCATATTTCTTATCGCATATGATATATATAGCATACATGTATACCTACATGCTTACACATATGCCTTGACATACTTACGTGCTAGTTACCTGTACACCTATATAGTATTGTACCATTAGCGATAGGTACATACACACTTCATGACATAGCTACAGGTATACCTTGCTCACATACTTCACTTATACCCAGGGGTTATATTACATCATTACTCATAGGTAAATACATATACCTTGCTATACCTTTATGTTTACACATATATGTGGTTATAGCTGCATGTTTACATTTACTTGATGATATTTAGAATTGGAGAAATTAAAAACTGCATGATATTGATATTAACTTGTTGCAGTTAAATAGCGGTTTTTCCTTTATATGCTCGCATTTCAGATTTATGATGCATATATTTTATTCATGGATTTTCGCATTGAGATATGGATTTTTCATGATGTTTTCTGGATTTGGAGACCGTGGTAGTTTCATGAAATTATGCATTATTTGAAAAACCCGGTTTCCATTGATATGATATTTCAGCAGCCACCATGAGATTTATCGGTTCAGATATATATATACCCCACGCGAGGAACGGAGGGAGCCGTGTGCGGGTACATGGTGGGGCCCGGAGGTACCCCGGGGCAAGAATCTCAGTGAGGAGATGAGTTAGTGGGGGAACCATACTTTCCGGTGACATTACCAATGACTCGGCGGTTATCATGGGGATACCGACGGGAGTCATGTGCGTATGGATACGTCGAGAGGCGAGGGTCAGAGCTAGGCACTCAAGCTTTCAGGATAGCGTATGATACGTACCTATCAGGGGGCCAGTCATGGAGACAGCACCTGATAGATCAGCATTTCTGTGTCGATGCTTGGCACATTGGTTTCATGATATTTCTTTTACTTCTAAGTATATATAACAGTGGAATGGGACGCTGTTATATATGCCTTTACACCAATATTAGTGGAATGGGACGCTAATATATGTGTATTGATATCAATTTATATACATCATCATATTTATTCATGCAAATATACCTAGGATATAAGAGATCCACTTGATCTTGGATTTAGGACATTTGAGACTTACTTGATATTCGATACATGATATATATGAGATTTGCTGATTTTGTACATTCAGGAGATATGAGATTCACTTGATATTGTACATTCAGGATTTGTGAGACTTATATGATATGGGAGCCAATTTGGGGGCTGATTTGAGGAATTGGGATTTGGATTGTCTTGATGGATCTGATCCTACCACGATGTTAGGATTCCGTGGAAATGAAATATTTCATTCCATACTCCATATTTATTGTTTATGCACTGCTTCATATATTAGTAGTACCTGTTAGTGTACCTTTCATGACTGTTGCATTTACATACCTTTATTTATATGCATTACTTCATGTGTTAGTTGTACCTGTTAGAGTACCTTTCATGACTGTTGCATATATATTTTTTCATATCATTATTGCATGATTATTGCATACCGATTGTCATATCATTTCTTCATGTACTTGTAGTACCTGATAGAGTACCTTACATGACTGTTACATATATATCGTCATATTATTGTTTCATGTATTAATTGTACCTGCTAGTGTACTTTTCATGACTGATGCATTACATATGACCATTCATTTGCTATTAGATGCTTATGTTAGATTCGTGATGTACGTACATACTCATGATTACCTGCATATGTTATTTTACTATTCATGAGTTGGCAACTCACCCCCGTTGTGCCACAGTGTTTGCAGGTGTTCCTCAGGATAGTCAGAGGCATGGCTATTTTCATCCATCGTATCATCTTTGCTGCGGATACCGCTTCGCCTGACAGTGTGCGGTTTTGCTTAGGTAGGTTTTGCGGTTATCCAATGTTGCTTGTTGTATATTCGTTGTATCATGTACTCTCCATCTACCATTATCTTGTATGACTTAGAGACTTGATGTGAGAACGATATTGTATATTATTTTGTGACTTGGAGGTTTTTATGCAGTTTTATTTATCTCGTCTCTTTCTTCGCTACGGCGTCGTATATCTGTTGTGGTGGTTGTTTTCCGCCTTTTGGCGTGGATTTGCTCCCGTTGGGGATACTTTACTTTATAATTATGTTGTACCCATTTTGGGGGGCTTGTTTTACAAAGGAGGTGCTGTCAAAATTTTAAAGGAAATAAGTTGGACTTTTAAAGAATTTGGGTTAAGATTTACCAACTTTGTCACGACCCGAAATTGGGACGTGACGGTCCTAATACTACGCAACGTCTACAGGCATAAAGCAGTAAAAGAAAGCCAAAACCTAGAAATCTAAACCATCAAAAGTAATAAGAAATAATAGCATTTTCAAAACCTTTGAAATCTCAACCCAAATTCCTTAAAAGTCCAACTTATTTCCTTTAAAATTTTGACAGCACCTCCTTTGTAAAACAAGCCCCCAAAGATGGGTATAACAAAAATATAAAGTAAAGCATCCGCAACGGGAGCAAATCCATGTCAAAAAGGCGGAAAACAACCACCACAACAGATATGCGACGCCGTAGCGAAGAAAGAGACGATATAAATAAAACTGCATAAAAATCTCCAAGTCACAAAATAATATACAATATCGTCCTCACATCAAGTCTTTAAGTCATACAAGATAATGGTAGATGGAGAGTACATGATACAACGAATATACAACAAGCAACATTGGATAACCGCAAAACCTACCTAAGCAAAACTGCACACTGTCAGGCGAAGCGGTATCCGCAGCAAAGATGATACGATGGATGAAAATAGCCCTGAATGTACAATATCAAGTGAATCGCATATATCCTGAATGTACAAAATCAGCAAATCTCATATATATCATGTATCCAATATCAAGTAAGTCTCAAATGTCCTAAATCCAAGATCAAGTGCATCTCTTATATCCTAGGTATATTTGCATGAATAAATTTGATGATGTATATAAATTGATATCAATACACATATATTAGCGTCCCATTCCACTAATATTGGTGTAAAGGCATATATAAAAGCGTCACATTCCACTGTTATATATACTTAGAAGTAAAAGAAATATCATGAAACCAATGTGCCAATCATCGACACAGAAATGTTGATCTATCATGTGCTGTCTCCATGACTGGCCCCCTGATAGGTACGTATCATACGCTATCCCGAAAGCTCGAGTGCCTAGCTCTGACCCTCGCCTCTCGACGTATCCATACGCACATGACTCCCGTCGGTATCCCCATGATAACCGCCGAGTTATTGGTAATGTCACCGGAAAGTATGGTTCCCCCACTAACTCATCTCCTCACTGAGATTCTTGCCCAGGGGTAACTCCGGTCCCCACCATGTAGCCGCACACGGCTCCCTCCGTTCCTCGCGTGGGGTATATATATATCCGAACCGATAAATATCATGGTGGCTGCTGAAATATCATATCAATGGAAACCGGGTTTTTCAAATAATGCATAATTTCATGAAACTCCCACGGTCCCCAAATCCAGAAAACATCATGAAAAATCCATATCTAAATGCGAAAATCCATGAATAAAATATACGCATCATAAATCTGAAATGCAAGCATATAAAGGAAAAGCCGCTATTTAACTGTAACAAGTTAATATCAATATCATGCGGTTCTTAATTTCTCCAAATCTAAATATCATCAAGTAAAGGTAAACATGTAGCTATAACCGCATATATGTGTAAACATAAAGGTATAGTAAGGTATATGTATCTACCTATGAGTAATGATGTAATATACCCCCTGGGTATAAGTGAAGTATGTGTGCAAGGTATACCTGTAGTTATATCATGAAGTGTGTATGTACCTATCACTAATGGTACAATACTCTATAGGTATACAGGTAACTAGCACGTAAGTATGTCAAGGCATATGTGTAAGCATGTAGGTATACAGGTATACTATATATATCATATGTGATAAGAAATATGAATCAAGGTCACAATGTCCCTAACCAAATATTATCATATCTATAAGTGGGTTGTGCATGACATGGCAGTTATTGACGGTGTGTGTGGTATACAATCGGTGCTCGTGCAACATGAGCCGTCAATAATTAGTGCGGTGTCCTAAGGATACTAGTCCAAGCACAACAATTTACTAAGCAGTAGAGTAAATGCGCAATTCTAAATATAACATAGAATATGCGACAAGTCCAATCATTTCTAGCCCAGACGCATAACGCCATGCGGGCGATTCCCCTGTAGATGTTAAATCTACTCACCAACGCTCCTGGCTAGGTGAAGTCTACCACCTGTTTTCCCTTTATAGCAGTGTCCGAAGTCCCTACCTGCGAACCTGCAACATTAAAACAATAAAACAAGTATATTAATAATAGACCCAAAATGTAAGTGCACGGCGGCGCCCCGGCCGTCAATCCGACGGCCAAATGCGGAAGCGGTGATAAACTTTAGATTTTACTTGAACTGGCAAACCGCCTCGCACTAATACCCGGATCGAACCATTAATTAGTCCTAGCTATCTACAAGAAGGGGAAGAGAGATATACCGACAGATCCGAGTCCTCCGGTCTTCTCGTCGTCGTCCCGATCTCCTGCGGAATGTCCCGTCTCCTCCTCGTCGCCGGAAGTGCACCACATCGCCTACTTCTTTTACGGGCTCCCACCTCAATGCCGAGGCAACTCGGGCACGAAGCTGGCTAGTCAACGTGCCCAAGATTTGCTGTAGAATATTGTGTGGATTACATGTCTCACTTTGGGGTTGTGGGAATTGCCTTATGGTGGAGGGATGAACTATGGAGTTTGGAGATGGAACTTGTGGATATTTGGGAGCATGAAATGAACCAAATACCCACCCTCAAAATTTTGGACAGCCCCCTAGTGCTTGGGCCGGCCATGACTTCAAAAATTGGGAGGAATGAGAGAGGAGGAGAATGTATCAAAAGATAACCAATCTCATAATGCAAGAGAGAGGGGGGAAAAAGACTATCATGCATAAGCATGATGACAAGCAAAAACCAACACTCCACCTCAACCATCATGATATCCAAAGTCAAGCATCATCAACACAAAGTCAAGGTATGGTCCACCCATCATGAACCATCATGAAGTCAAGAAGTCAAGGTCAAGTGATCAAAGAATGGTGCAACCATCATGACACAAGAAAATGCAAAGAACCCCTCCACAAATACTTATTTGCAACAATGCAAATAAGCCCTCCTCCACCAAACTTCGGCCAATGAACGATACAAAGGAAATTGGCCGAAACGGAAAGCAAACTGGCAACTCCAGAAAACTGGTCCCGTAATAAATTACAGGAAAACCCCGATACTGTGCATACACACCCTCATTTGTATTCCGACCGAAATACAAATGCAATGAGACAAAATCTACACTGTACTATACTAGGATCCGGCTTAAACCAAAGCCGGCTAGTAATATCCGTTCGATCCTGATCCGTGCAATACCGCACGTATCTGATCGAACCCTGCCATATATCCATACGGCCTATAGTACAAACTGTCCGATCCTGATCCGTGCAATACCGCACGTATCTGATCGGACCTTGCCATATCTCCATACGGCCTCTACAACCTTTCGCCCGAAAGCTGAGTAACAGAATGTGGGGGACTCTAAAGACTCGTCAACACCTTGGTTGTGGATTTAACCACTGGCACGTTAGAGGTATAAGCCAATACATAACGGGCTACCAGGTATTGACCAAAAGGGACGTCTGTGAGCGAACTCAGCCTGACTCCCTACTGAGCCTGTCAGTGACAATATCCGTACAGTCCGGTCCGTTCGTCTATGAGCATCGCATGGCGGGCCTAGGGGGTTGGTAAAAGTCAGACCCCCAAAAGCGGTACAAGTCGTGTCGGAGTGTAGCCCAGAACACCCTGAGATACTACTGGAATACCTACCAGTAAATCTCCTTGCCTCGGCCGAGGGCTTCGTGTAATGGCTCTCCTAGACACAGCACGACCTCACCCCCAATACCGGGAGAGACGAACCCCTGAAGATACGCTCACTGCCTCCATGTGGCTCGGGACTGTACCCAACTAAAACCTGTTTGCACGACTCCTTTAAGCCGTGGTAGGGTAGTAATCAAAGTACAGTGGGAACTCACACGAGACAAATGACGATCCCCAGGTCGATGAACTAACCTGCACACATGTCACCAGGGAACTGCCATCTGACGTCTGGTATATGACCAACTAGCATGTTCCCGGCGAGTCCTGTCCGGTGTACTCATAACCCAATGAGCACCTGTATACATCTTAGGTGATCCAACTGACACCAGTGGCTTGTGAGACCGGCCACCGCCCCTCGTCGGGGTCTCGACTGTATACACTAGTCTACTCTGGAGTATCGATGCCCTGTCTCGAAACTCACACGACTAGGGACCATTTAAGGATATGCTTATAGACCCCAGCTCCCACTTATATGATCGCCCTCATACTGCTGGTGGTCAAGCAAGAATCCTAGGGGCTCTACCAACGTGTAATAGCGACTTGTCAGGTCACTTAAAGCAGTACACGATGATAAAGGTAAACCAGATAGCATACTATCATCTCGAGTAAGACTGTCCTACCGGGATAGGTCCTCCATCAATCATTGCAATCACGTACCTGTGACCTAATAATTGACTCTGAGGGCACTATCTCCAACAATCTCCCACTTGCACTCAAGGCTAATTATTGCGATGTCGCATACTCACAGCCCGTGTGATACCGAACACCCAACTCCTCTACTAGTCAGTCTCACAAAGCTCGTTTACGAAACTATTGCGTTCGAGGAATAGCCTCAGTGAGTGGATCCGCCTTGATGTTTCTTTCTATATCTCTCTATATCTCATGTTCGCGGAGAAAGCCATCTCCCGAAATGAGCAATACCTGTCTTAGAATGTGTCTGGATGTCTGATGGGACATAGCTCATAAGTGAACTCCAAATCCAAACATCTTAGACTGTATCGTCAACTGAACTTAATCAGTATCCTGCGCCATGCCACCCTCAGTATTGCCTTGGACCACCTGTCCAAAATACTGCCCCTCATCAGAAGGAAAAACTATAACTCTGACAACCTCCTTGTCGTCCATGTCACCTTAGAAGCCTGGAATGATAACTGTCTCCTGAATATGGCTGTCGTTATCATATCCCTAGAACATTCACTTATGTTCTAAAACTGCTTCCGACCGTTTCTCCAGGATTGGATTAATGTCAGCTTATTTCATCTAGTGCAAGAACAATGTCTGGTGTGGTACTTGACATCTTATGATTGACTCAATTGCCTGAGCAAGTGATCTGCCAATCATGCACGTCCCTCTCCCCTTTAGTCTGTAAGACACCTTTGGAGAGGGTGACTCCATCTTCTGCAGGTATACTACCGTGCCAGGAGTCGTCCATTCTAAATACTCTTAGAATGGTGTCTAAGTACCCTGATTGGGAAACTACCCAAATCTAGATCTAAAGCCATAGATCTAGTAACCAGAATGTCTGATATAATGTCCAAGTCCCATGTGGAGAAACCACTGTGTGATGACCAAAGTATAACCGATCATAGTATAGGAGTTTCCTTTCCTACTTTGTGTATGTCATCCAAATACCAGGATATCACACCCTACTACCTTCTCAACAGATCCATCCCCTATTCTGATGAAGTCAAACCTATGACTGTCACGTCAGAAATAGATGATCTATCTCCGCTACATCTGCTTTAGTCTATAAATAGACATAAGCTACCTGTCCACCAATGCTTCCGTTGCTCCCACTGACTACGACAACCCTCTGGCAGAGTCATATACACGTACACTTCTAAAGCGAGTTCAGAACGACGCTATACTCATCCTCCCGCCGGGTCTCGCAGCCTGGAACAACAGCAATGGTAATTGTGGGTAAACAAGAACTTCCCTGTCACCGTCCTTGAGGCTACCGTAGTACCTCTCGGGTGCCTGAAGTTACCCACCGTATCTGCGGAGTGGCCAATGGAATGTCAATCCAGATTGAATCTTTAGGTTCCTTGTCAAATCTTCAGTAATCGTTCGTGGTTCTGGAATCACCTCCAGTTCTACCATACTCCCACTACTGTTTTCTGAAAAAAAAACCATTTTTAATAAAACTGTGGCGAGTCTAGAACAATATTGCTATTGTTCATCCAGATGGTAGAAAGTCAACCCTCTTCATAGCCTGGGTCAACCCACAAACAGCCATTACAGAAACGTGCCTTGAGTTGTCCAGTGTCTGGTTTTAATCATAAGCCGGACAACTCCCCGTACCTTAACAACGTTAAGATACGAACTGTTCTATATCCCATATAGGACCAGAGGCACTGATTTAACTGAACCAGATCCTAATCATGCAACTATCTCCAGTGCATGTCAACTAAATGGAAGGAGGCGGATCAGTGTTACTCAACTTAGGAATGCTTCCAATTATGAGTAACCTGAAAGAGAAGCAAGATCTCTTAATCATTACTGTCAACTGAATACCATACACAAGTACCTACATCTTTGATCACTTTGAAGAATCCCGATACTTGCAATACCTGGTTCTCTACTTTATTCAAATACCTATAACTTCTCAACATTCAGACCCTGTGTTTCCGCGAAACACCTGTCTAAAAACTAGAGAAGTCATAAGTAAACCGAATATAGTACGAGGACCAACCCCTCTGTCCTGATGGACCCTGGACAACATACAATACTCTGTATAAGTCCCTTGAGTCTGATAACTCATTCACTGTGTGTCGTAGGTTGAAAACTGTACTTATGGTCAAGAAGAATTACACCGCTGCTTAATGCTCCTTACCTAACCATCCACTGATATAGGTAAATGTCGTAGACATAATTTCAGAAAGGTATATCTCACTCTATGAAAATAGACGTACAGATATATCAATTTGAAATTGGTGCATAACAGCGGATATTCAAAACCAAATATTTGCCGACCGGCAAACTACCCAGGTGATTTCCTCAAATATCACCGATTGTAACGAATCCCGATATAATGAGGATGATCACCCAATTCCCAATAACCTACTCCCACTCATCATCTGTAAAACCATACAGATGTGAGAATCATACCTGGTAAATACATACCCTGGAGCAAGTGTCTAATCGGGAAATCAGTTTTCCTTTAACAGTACACAGTGAGACTGAAACATCGAAGTGTTTCGATGGGGTATCCTGGTATTCCTAGTAATTCCTCTTTCAGATTCACGACTATAACCGTATAATTCTTTGCCACCTCTCCAAATCCCTTCATATGTCTTTAGTCTTTACCTTCTGCACACCCCTTTAGGCCAAATGGTTTTCTTCCTTCCCTACCGTTCGGCACCAGCCTATGGTTTGGAAGAAGACTATCCAATAAGCATAATGGGTGTACTGTCCCAATCCTAGGAACACTCGCAATGAGAGAGGGTGAAGATAAAAGACAACAGAATAAACCTTATTCCTATTTCTCCTGGACCAGAATCCATCCCCGAACTGGAACAAGTTCCTTTCGAGTTCGTATATAACCATACGATGGAGTATCCAATAAACTGTGGATCTTCGTAGTGATACGGAGTGTCCTGGAGAAATACAAAGGTGATTTTAGGATTGGAGAAGGAATACTTGGTTTGGTCGTGAATATCTGTTGCAATTTACTTTGCCCTCTTACTAATCCTTTGCTTTGTCTGAACTTAATACCTTCTGTACACCATCGTTAGGCTAATTGGTTTTCTTCATTCCCTACCGGTCGGCACCAGCCTAAGGTTTGGAAGAAGACTATCCAATTTGCGTAATAGGTGTACTATCTCCTAAACCAAGGAGTACTCACAACCTGAGAGAAGGTAAAAGGAAAAGACAACTGAATAATCCTATCCGTTTTCTCCAGAACCGGAAACCATCCTCGAATAAATCCCTTCGAGTTCGTATATAACCATACGATGGTTTTGTCCAATGGAAGTGGACGTTCGTAGTAATACGGGGTGTCCTGGAGAAAAGGGTAAAAGTAGGAGTTGCAATGAGGTTTGCAACTCTGACAATCCAAAAGCCAGTGTTTAAGAAGGTTCGGTCAACTTGGTCACTGAGTCATAGTCTAGGGTCGGGTCAATGGTCGCTGCCAAAGAGAGGGAGAAAAGAAACACTCAGCGTGCACTCTAACTTAGATCAGAATGGTTACCAATTTATCTAATCTGGAAACCTCCCACTGCTCCTCAAATTCTCCTCCAAACCTAAAAGAAGAATTAGTCGGGAACACCCGAGGAGTAAACTAACTCATCAGTGGGAATCGGGATCCAACTATCATCGCATGATAACGTGACGGAATCCGCTCACATCATCATACTCCAGATGGTATGCGCATATCTGGCAAGTTTCAGTTCTTTTGAAACTCCCGATGTGATTTCTGCCCCATGCTCTTATGACCTTGGCGAAGGTCAACAAATCATAAGTCACATGTCAAGTTCTACCCGTCATTATCCAGGTTAATTTGAATCCACCCGTACAAGCCCTTGACGAAGGCCAACAAGGCTATACAACTGTCCCAAACCAACGCATCTATCTATGCAGCAGAAAGGTAACAAGCAGCTACCATACACTATGCCTTGACGAAGGTCAACAAACACAGCATGAATACTACGTGCTACCCGTCTGAAACGACGGAGGGCTACGAATGGTTTCTGGCGAAAACCTTTAACGTAATGAACTTGATATCGTTGAAGGAACGGATAGCTTTTAAAAATATAGTGACGAAAACCTTCGCTAAAGAGGTCACTCCCGGTGAAGGGATCTCGGCTCTTTCCCCGTAGAATGGGGTGCAGGATATTCTAACTGAATACCACGGTGCAAAGCAAAAGTAATCGGCTATAGTGAAGTTAATGCCCTGACGCAAACTTCTGTCCAAGGGGTCACTCCCAGTGAAGGGATCTCGGCCCTTGCCTCGTCGACTGAGGAGCAGGATATTCCAACTGAATACCACGATGCTAAACAAAAGTGAACGTCCTTGCAATAACAGCTTTTTGAAAAGTGTTCCAACAACATCAGATTAGGTTTGTTTTTAACTTGCATTGATCCGAATCAATGCAGTCCCATCAATTGATCACACCACAAAGAACGAAAATAATATGACGTACGTATATGCCATCCGCATTCGCCACTGGGTCCCGTCATTACCCGTTAGGTTAGCTAACTAACGACAGAGCGGGGACTGGACTAGCGCGGATGTAAAACATATACAACATCTACTAATATATATACCAATATATTATATTCGCTCAAGGCGTGATAAAATGCAACATCACAGAGAATGAACAGCATCACAGAAACAATACAGATATCTGGGATCCCCGGGTTTCACAGAGCCACTACTGAAACCCGACGTTCCCCTGGTCGTGTGGATAGCCTGTGCAATGAAATCCTAGACCCCTACGGGCGCGGCAAGTCACCCGCCAAAACCTGAAGCGAGGCAGCCCCCTTCAGCACCGTGAATGGACCACCCAGCACTTCATGGAATCCGGTAACTTGGGCACCCCTCCTGGGTCAACCTGTACCCCCTACGAGTGCGGCGAATAGCCTGTCAATCCTAGAGTGAAGCCCCCTCCGTCTCAATGCCATGAGATGCGGGCTTGTTGCCCTCTAGAACCCGGCTATCCGTGCACCCCTCCGCGGGGCAATCCTAGTACAGAAAGTAAAATATACATACAACGGGTACACCGACTGCAACCTGGTCGTGCCCCAAAATAATAATACAAACAGGCAGTGACGGCAGTCCACATGTCGGACGCTCGCCCCGCAATATCAAATGTACATAATACAACCACAACTGTACTAGCATTGCATCCAGGCTATCCCCCACGACCGATCCGCAACATCACAGCAAAAACAGAACATCAACGTGAAAGTCACGTTCGCAAATCCGTCTAATTGGGCTATAGCGGTTAGACCGGATTTACCGATCAAGTGACATTCACGGTCGCAGATATAATGTAAATACTGTGAAATAATGTGTTTAAAATATCCGATCGATCAAATTTTAACAAGTGGGCCCCCTAGTATTACTGTAGCAGATCAGGAAATTCTAGGCCCAATATTAATATTCCAAAACCCCAATTTTCACCCATAAAGCCTACTGGAAAAATTGTACACACTGATCCATCAATACTACGGCGGAACCGCGGCAACAAGTAGGGTTTTGCCGCAGTTCCGCGCTCCCCTGAAGAGATCGGTGTCTCGAATTTCTACAGTAGTCTTAGGTCTTCCAGCACAGTACTTTTATACAACCTGAAAAATTTTTCGAGACCAAAAAATTTCAACAGAAAACTGTCGCTAGCAAAAATATAGATTTTGGAATTTTGGTCGATCGGAAATGCAAAACACATTAAACCAAGCTAGACTAAGTTAATGGCGAGGCTCTGATACCACTGTAAGTGCACGGCGGCGCCCCGGCCGTCAATCCGACGGCCAAATGCGGAAGCGGTGAT
This sequence comes from Agapanthus africanus, assembly GCA_030015575.1. Classification (NCBI taxonomy): domain Eukaryota; kingdom Viridiplantae; phylum Streptophyta; class Magnoliopsida; order Asparagales; family Amaryllidaceae; genus Agapanthus; species Agapanthus africanus. The sequence continues at coordinate 646,254,491 of CM057337.1, read as the reverse complement.
AAACTTTAGATTTTACTTGAACTGGCAAACCGCCTCGCACTAATACCCGGATCGAACCATTAATTAGTCCTAGCTATCTACAAGAAGGGGAAGAGAGATATACCGACAGATCCGAGTCCTCCGGTCTTCTCGTCGTCGTCCCGATCTCCTGCGGAATGTCCCGTCTCCTCCTCGTCGCCGGAAGTGCACCACATCGCCTACTTCTTTTACGGGCTCCCACCTCAATGCCGAGGCAACTCGGGCACGAAGATGGCTAGTCGACGTGCCCAAGATTTGCTGTAGAATATTGTGTGGATTACATGTCTCACTTTGGGGTTGTGGGAATTGCCTTATGGTGGAGGGATGAACTATGGAGTTTGGAGATGGAACTTGTGGATATTTGGGAGCATGAAATGAACCAAATACCCACCCTCAAAATTTTGGACAGCCCCCTAGTGCTTGGGCCGGCCATGACTTCAAAAATTGGGAGGAATGAGAGAGGAGGAGAATGTATCAAAAGATAACCAATCTCATAATGCAAGAGAGAGAGGGGAAAAAGACTATCATGCATAAGCATGATGACAAGCAAAAACCAACACTCCACCTCAACCATCATGATATCCAAAGTCAAGCATCATCAACACAAAGTCAAGGTATGGTCCACCCATCATGAACCATCATGAAGTCAAGAAGTCAAGGTCAAGTGATCAAAGAATGGTGCAACCATCATGACACAAGAAAATGCAAAGAACCCCTCCACAAATACTTATTTGCAACAATGCAAATAAGCCCTCCTCCACCAAACTTCGGCCAATGAACGATACAAAGGAAATTGGCCGAAACGGAAAGCAAACTGGCAACTCCAGAAAACTGGTCCCGTAATAAATTACAGGAAAACCCCGATACTGTGCATACACACCCGTATTTGTATTCCGACCGAAATACAAATGCAATGAGACAAAATCTACACTGTACTATACTAGGATCCGGCTTAAACCAAAGCCGGCTAGTAATATCCGTTCGATCCTGATCCGTGCAATACCGCACGTATCTGATCGAACCCTGCCATATATCCATACGGCCTATAGTACAAACTGTCCGATCCTGATCCGTGCAATACCGCACGTATCTGATCGGACCTTGCCATATCTCCATACGGCCTCTACAACCTTTCGCCCGAAAGCTGAGTAACAGAATGTGGGGGACTCTAAAGACTCGTCAACACCTTGGTTGTGGATTTAACCACTAGCACGTTAGAGGTATAAGCCAATACATAACGGGCTACCAGGTATTGACCAAAAGAGACGTCTGTGAGCGAACTCAGCCTGACTCCCTACTGAGCCTGTCAGTGACAATATCCGTACAGTCCGGTCCGTTCGTCTATGAGCATCGCATGGCGGGCCTAGGGGGTTGGTAAAAGTCAGACCCCCAAAAGCGGTACAAGTCGTGTCGGAGTGTAGCCCAGAACACCCTGAGATACTACTGGAATACCTACCAGTAAATCTCCTTGCCTCGGCCGAGGGCTTCGTGTAATGGCTCTCCTAGACACAGCACGACCTCACCCCCAATACCGGGAGAGACGAACCCCTGAAGATACGCTCACTGCCTCCATGTGGCTCGGGACTGTACCCAACTAAAACCTGTTTGCACGACTCCTTTGAGCCGTGGTAGGGTAGTAATCAAAGTACAGTGGGAACTCACACGAGACAAATGACGATCCCCAGGTCGATGAACTAACCTGCACACATGTCACCAGGGAACTGCCATCTGACGTCTGGTATATGACCAACTAGCATGTTCCCGGCGAGTCCTGTCTGGTGTACTCATAACCCAATGAGCACCTGTATACATCTTAGGTGATCCAACTGACACCAGTGGCTTGTGAGACCGGCCACCGCCCCTCGTCGGGGTCTCGACTGTATACACTAGTCTACTCGGGAGTATCGATCCCCTGTCTCGAAACTCACACGACTAGGGACCATTTAAGGATATGCTTATAGACCCCAGCTCCCACTTATATGATCGCCCTCATACTGCTGGTGGTCAAGCAAGAATCCTAGGGGCTCTACCAACGTGTAATAGCGACTTGTCAGGTCACTTAAAGCAGTACACGATGATAAAGGTAAACCAGATAGCATACTATCATCTCGAGTAAGACTGTCCTACCGGGATAGGTCCTCCATCAATCATTGCAATCACGTACCTGTGACCTAATAATTGACTCTGAGGGCACTATCTCCAACACAAAACACATACAATCTACACGGACCAACACGACACACATACATACTCTGAAGGGTTCGTGTTGTAGCTAACACGTATAGCGACACTACGTAACCAACTCCGAGCAACAGCAACACAGAACACGCATCGTATCGGATAACGTATCGCGCGAAACGAAACATTAGAAATACGCAAAGTGGTCCCAGATTTTTCTGTACCAGTAATTTGTAAAAATTCCAAGTACCATGAGACCACAAATAACCCCCGAGACCCCTTCCCAAAAACCCAAACCCCAACTCCCCAGTCTGGCCTCAAGTTGCGGCCAGAACCAATAAAACTGCGGCCCTAACATGGAGGAATTGGCTCGTATTTTCAGGGTAGGTTCTAGGTCTCTACACTAGGTTACTGTCTTGTCAATTTTTGCAACAAGTACCTGGTTTAACAGCAGATCATCCGAGACCCCAAAACAACACTAAAAATACGATATTTACCCGAAACGATACGATACGCGATAAAAACAGAAACTTTAAAGCTAAGCTACACAATAAACATCTAAAGAACAGAAAGAGATCAATACCTACACAAAAGAACTCAAAGATCCAAGCTTTGCACACTCCAAGGCATCCAAGAGGCAAGTGATGGAAAAAGATGTGATTTTTGATAAGATTTGTGAATTTGTGATGGATTTTGTGTAGAAATGAGAGAGTGTTCAGTTTAGAATGAGGGAGGAAAAGAAAATGAGGTGAGAAATGAGTGTGACAATTTCGGGTCGTGACAATTTGGCGGCTTCGAACCGTAATTAGGATTTCATCCATGTCGAAATCAGCCCGTTCTTTTGCTAGGTGGGCAAGCATGTCAGCTTTTCCGTTCAACACTTTAGGATTTTCATCAGTTCGATGCTGATAAACCGTTTCATGAGTTCCATGACCTGGTTTCTGTATCGAGCCAACTCGGGCTTGTATACTTAATAGTCGTCGTTTACTTGGTTGACGACCAGCCAAGAATCTCCATAAACACACAGTCGGGTGATTCCTATTTCTATGGCGAGTTCGAGACAGGATATCGGTGCTTCATACTCAACCTCGTTATATGTGCGAGACTTAGTGACAGCGAAAATATCGCAGGTCTCCCCCTGATGGTGTGATGAACAACAATCCTACCCCGGATTTTATTTGCGGGATACTTGTTTTGATGGAGGACCTCATTGATGAGGCTCGGTCAAAATAGAGAAACCAGCATGGCTCGTCTTCTTCGAGATGGAGCACATGTTTGTCTGGTGGCTCACAATTTAGTGGTGACCCTTCGGGTATTGGATGAGCAGCAAGGGATTCGTCCAGGGCTTGCCCTTTTACTAATTTTTGAGGAGTATAGATTATATCAAACTCGCGCAACATGACAGCCCATCTGGACTATCTACTCATCGGGTTTGCATTTTTCATGATATTTTTCAGCAGGTCAATCATGGAGATCAGCATAACTCAATGGGCGAGCAGATAGTGCCTCAGCTTCTTTACGGTGAATATCAGAACCAAGCAGTGCTTCTCGATCGGGGAGTAGTTGTGCTCTGTCTCGACTAATGATCGGCCGGGTAGTAGAAAGCGTTTTCTTTCCCCTTCTTGTTATTTTGAGCGAGGAGCATGCCGAGCAATCATTTAGTGCAGCAGTGTAGAGGATCAGTGCTTTGTTTAGGATGGGAGCAGCGAGCACTGGAGGGCGCAACAGGTGCTGTTTGATGATTTCGAACGTATCTTGACATTCGGCATCCCAGACAAATGGAATATCTTTCTTCACAAGCTACAAGAAAGGCTGACATTTCCTAGATAGGTTTGAAATGAACCAGCATATATAAGCGATCTTGCCTTAAAAGAACCTTAGTTGCATCAAATTCTTTAAAGGAGACATCTCCATGATTGTTTGTATTTTTGAAGGGTTGATTTCGATCCCTCGATGTCGGACTATGAAGCCTAACAATTTTCCCAATGACACGCCGAAAGCGCATTTCAAAGGATTCATTTTCATATTGTACTCCCTCAGTCTTGTAAAGAAAGTTTGGAGATCTTGGATGTGATTGGCTTCGGTTTTAGTCTTGACGACCAAGTCATTAACATTGCATTCTAAGACTTTATGGATTAAGTCATTGAAGATCTTTGTCATTGCTCTTTAATATGTGGCGTCCGTGTCCTTTAACCCAAACGACATGACTTTGTGACAGTATATCCCGATCGAAGTTTGAAAAGCAGTATGTTTCTTATCCTCAGGCAACATTCTGATTTGGTTGTATCCGGATGAGCCATCCATGAAGGTGAACAACTCATAGCTTGAATTGTCGTCAACCATCATTTCCATGATCGGAAGTGAAAAATCATCTTTATAGCATATCTTATTGAGGCCCCTGAAATCGACGCAAATTCGGATCTGTCCATTTTTCTTCTTTACCAGGACAATACATGCGATCCAGTCTGCATATTTTTCTTCTCTAATGAAGCCAGTATCGATTAATTTCTTGGTTTCTTCAATGATCTTTTCTTCCAGCTACCTCCTCATTCTTTGAGAAGACTGCTTGGCGACAAGAGATATAGATAGCTTATGCACAGCCACCTCCGGAGAAAGGCCGAGCATCTCTTTGTACGTCCATGCAATGCAGTCGACGAACTCATGCAATAGAGAAATTATTTGCTTTTTTACTCTTTCTGACAAGAGTGAGCTGATGTAGGTTGTCCTTGAAATAATCCTAGAGAGGGGTGGATATGATTATACTAATAATACCAACAAATTAAAAACTACTTGCAAGCAATTAAACAAACACTTAATATGCAAGTAATAATAAGAGAGAAAGAGAAGCAATTGCAAACACAATGGTTTTAGAATGGTTCGAGAGATCCCCTAGTCCAATTTCTTTAAGCATACGAGCCCGTTCTACTTTATCACGTCTCCGATGAGACAAATACAGTGCGCACCCGCAATAATACGTCACTCAACATATTAGTGACTTGGCTTGACTGAACCATGGCTATAACTTGACATGACTGATTACATCCTGAACCTGACTATCTGAACAATTTGTATTCATGGTTTCGGCAAGACTTGTAATATAATTTATACAATACATTACGCGGGGATAACGGGGTAGATTGGTACGGAATGTATTAAAGTGGCACGAGATGGTCACTTAAAAGACACCTACATGAACTCTCGTACCGTTGTCCCGTAGGTTTTGATGGAGCCTTGTACTACATGTTACCATAGTCCACGAGGTAAGATGGACTCCTCTCGTATACACAGATACCTTCTGTACCAAGCTACAAACAACTACGTTAGGATAACAAGCTTATACCTGTACAACATACCAGTTTCATTTCACATTACTTGTTCTATTCCATTCTTTCTTTTGGGACTTACCGAGTGCTAGTTCGCTGATGACATTCCTGTCTTTTCTTTCTTTGGAATGTTCGTCAGGAGGACCGGACTCCCGGGAGATCGAGCCCATCTAGGAGGACTTGGACCAGTTCACTGTCCAGCCAGACTTCTAGCTCTCTTGTACTTTCTTTTATTTTGTATGCCACTGTTTAGGCATTGCTTTATATCATTATATCTTTCCTTTTCAAAGCAGTTGTATTGTAAAGATGAATGTTAATAAAAATTACTGTTTATTTTATGTCTCTTGTCATTCTTGTGTATTTTGTATATATTGCTTAATTACGCTTAACGTATTTATTTCTTAGTAAATACGTTGCGGCCTGCTGCGTCACCGATTCCGTACTCTGGGCGGGGCGTGAAAAATGGCAAAATAAAACTAGCCGTTATAGCATTAAATGCACTGTAACGGTACTATTTTCAAACAAAAATAGGTTCAAACGTTTTTCGTCAAGAGTTTCAGACATCTGCTGTGGTTTTCAAAATATGGCCAAAGAAAGTACAGAGAAAAGATAGATGTATGAAGAACAAGCGACACACGTTTGAAGAAAAAAAGATTTTCAAAGATTTTAACTTTTAGATGTTTGTGCCCAATAGGTTCAGACATTTTTCCCTCAAAAGTTTTAAGGCAATGAAAACACAGAGAACAACCAGACATCTGAAGAAGTATTGACAGACGTTTCTCTGTCAAAAGTTTTAAGGCAATGAAAACACGGAGAACAACCAAACGTCTGAAGAAGCATTGATAGATATTTGTTCTGTCAAAAGTTTTAAGGACATGAAAACACAGAGAACAATCAGACGTTTATTCTGGTAAGCTTCAGAAGTTTGTTCTGAAGTAGGAAACTCACATTTTAAAACTTGTGCATATTTTGCAATAGTATACAGACGTCTGAATAAGACTTGGACAGACGTCTGAAGAAGGAATGCACAGAAAATTTTGAACTTAAAATTGAAAATAGTTTTGATTGAAAACCTTTGCAAAGTTTTGCATAAAAGTTTCATGCATGAAATAGTGTGTGTGTTTGAGCTTTTTTATGCTAATCTCATAAACCATGAAATACTTACATTGATTTCCTAGAGATTACACTTATAGCTTGAACTCTTGAATTCTTCGATTCTTGAATTTTTTAAACTTGGAATTCGACTCCTTTGCTTCTTGAAGCTTGAATATGAACTTTGAGGAGTTTTAGTCCATTATCATCTAACCTCCAACATATTTGCCATTTAAGCTCATTTTCCTCCATCCTCTATGATAAGCTTGTGTCATGAGAATATCCTAAAAACCAATCTCAAGCACGACCAAGCTCATATACAATATTATAAGATATGCAATAAAAAACACTTGTATCTATCCATTAATATTGTACAACATTATCAAAACTAAATAATCGGATTACGAAAATCCATATGCCAACGATCTTCCCCTTTTTGATGATGTCAAAATATTAATGGATGAGAGTATATCAATATAAAGAAGAAGCATATTGAACAACAAATATTGATATACAATCCTATTATTGTTTACTTTTTTTACGTAATCAAAAAGAGTGTTTAAGGAGTTTAAAATATTTAAATTACTCCCCTTAAAAATATGCATACATTCAAAAGTAAGTTAAACGTTTGAATAACTTTCCCGAAATGTATGCATAGAAGATTAATAGGAGTTGATATGAGCAAGAATCAAGTTAAACGTTTGAATAACTTTCCCTAAAGGCAATTTTCTCATATCAATAAGCATGTGTATAAGATATAAGCAAAAACAAGTGATGCATGCAAGAAAAACCATACGAAAAAATAGTCAAGTTCTAATAACATATAAAGGCAAAACATGAGATAAACAAGATATACAAAATCGGATTTTTTTTCATCTTTAAGATCTGACTATCCGATGAAGGATCTCTAGATCTATCTGCTAGACCCTTGAATATGATATGTTATAAAGAACAAATCCATAACTGGGTTCCCATAAAAGGGTTACGGATACCGTTTGGCAAGATGATAGTTAAGCAAATCATCAATCAATTGAACACATGTTTAACTCTCCCTTAATATAAGTAAAACGTGTAGTATAAAGAGATTTAGTAAAGATATCTGCCAATTGATGTCGTGTAGGTATGTGTTCAATAATGATGTCCCCTTTTTCATAAGGATCACGAAGAAAATGGTAGCGGACATCAATGTGCTTGGTGAAACTATATTGATTTGCATTCTTGGTCATGTGCACCGTGCTCGTATTATCACAAAGAATAGGAATATGATCAACACATTAAAGTCTTCTAGTGTATAATTCATCCATAAGATTTGAGCATAACAAGCACCTACGGCAATATATTCCGCTTCGGCTGTAGAAAGAGCAATCGAGTTTTGTTTCTTGGATGACCAAGAGACTAGAAAATTTCCAAGAAATTGACACGTTCCAGTCATGCTCTTACGGTCTACTTGGCTCCCCACATAATCCGCATCCGAATAAGATTTAAACTTAAAAATTTTATTTTTCGGATACCACACACCGAAATCAATCGTCCCCTTAAGATATCTAAAGATTCTTTTTACCGCACTCAGATGCGATTCTTTGGGACAAGATTGGAAGCAAGCACACAAGTAAATAGTAAACATTATATTAGGTCTACTAGCGGTTAAGTAAAGTAAACTACCAATCATACCACGATATTTAGTAATATCCACATCCTTACCGGATTCATCTTTTGAAAGTTTTATTGTAGTGGCCATTGGAGTATTGTTTGGCTTTGCATCTTCAAGATCAAACTTCTTGATAAGCTCCTTCATGTATTTGGCTTGATTGATGAAGATACCATCTTTGATTTGCTTGATTTGTAGGCGATGAAAAAAGTTGAGTTCACCCATCATGATCATTTCAGATTCCTTTTGCATGCTAGAGGCAAACTGCTTGCATAGAGATTCATTAGTAGATCCAAAGATAATATCATCAACATAAATTTATATAAGCAAAATCTCATCATTTTTCTTTTTAATAAAAAGTGTGGTGTCAATCTTGCCTTTTGAAAAACCTTTTTCAAGAAGAAATGAGTACAACCTAGCATACCAAGATCTAGGAGCTTGTTTTAAACCATATAAACCTTTATGCAACTTGTAAACATGATTTGGATGTTTAAAATCTTGAAAATTGGACGGTTGTTCCACAAAAACTTCATCCTCAACGAAACCATTCAAAAAATCACTTTTAACATCCATTTGATAAATTTTGAAATCTTTAAAACATGTATAAGAGAGTAGAATGCAAATAGCTTCTGCTATCGGAGCAAAAGTTTCATCGAAATTGATACCTTTCTCTTGATTGTAACCTTGTGCTACAAGTTTTACCTTATTCTTAGTTATCACACTAAATTCATCATGTTTATTCTTGAAGACCCATTTTGTACCTATAATGTGTCTATCATTAAACCTAGGAACCAATATCCATATATTATTTCATTCAAATAGGACAAGCTCCTCTTGAATAGCATAAACCCAATTCTTATTCATGATAGCTTCCTTAGCAATCTTAGGTTCAATATGAGAAAAGAAAGCTATGTTACTAAAGAAATTTGGATTATGAGAACGAGTGGTTACCCTCCTTTGATACATCATCGATGATTTGAGTTGGTGGTTGATTCTTATTATATCTCAAATTTTTCGGTAGGGTTGGTACCGATTCATCATCCACTTCAACTACTACACTTGAAGGAGGCACTTATTTAGAATCTTTCTTTAAGATGTCAAGTTCCTCTAAGCGAGCTCGAACCACTTCATCATCTTCTTTCTTAAGTACTACAACATTCTTGGCAAAATGATTAGTTTCATCATACTTAACATGCATACTCTCTTCCATAGCATTAAAGGTTCTATTGAAAATATGAAAATCTTTACTGGTGGAAGAGTAGCCAAGAAAAATACCCAATTCAATTTTTACATCAAATTTACTAAGAGAAATTTTAGTATTCAAAATATAACATTTGCTTCCAAAAACTTTAAAATAACCAATGTTGGGTTTTCTACCAAAATATAATTCGTAAGGAGTTTTCTCAAGTCCTTTACGAATAACAACCCTATTCATAATATATGATGCACTATTAACCGCTTAGGCCCAAAAATAGTGAGGTAAACTATGTTCATTCAGTATTGTCTTAGTAATTTCTTGAAGAGATCGATTCTATTTTATTGTGGCGTTCTAGGACAAGAAAATTCATGTTTAACCCCGTGATCATTACAAAAATCTTCAAAAAAAAGTATTTTGAAATTCACCTCCGTGATCACTTCGGATTTTAACAATAGAGAGTTGTTTTTCATTTTGCACTTTGTTGAAAAAGATTTTGAAAGCAACAAAAGCATCACTTTTGTTGGCAAGAAAAAGAACCCATATAAATCTTGAAAAATTATCAACAATCACAAAAGTATATGATTTACCACCAAAACTCAAAGTCTTAGAAGGACCAAATAAATCCATATGAGAATTCGATACTATAACGTTCGGTTTGAAATAACTCTTAACTTGCTTACCCATTTGGCATGCATCACATAACTTGTCTCTTACAAATTTGAGCTTTGGTATGCAAATGACCAAGTTCTTGTTTGTGATGCTTGAGAGTCGGTCAATAGAAGCATGTCCAATCCGTCGGTGCAATAGCCAGCTATCATCTTCTACAACACTCAAGCACTTATAATTCTCATTAGAAATATCACAAGTTTAAATAGAATAAATATTGCCACTTCAATTCCTATAAGGAATAATATCAACTTTTGAATCAAGAATTTTACCAAAGTTTTTATCAAAAACAACTTTAAAACCTTTATCACAAAATTGACTAATACTTAGAAAATTATGTTTTAAGCCATCAACAAAAAGGACATCTTCTAAAGTAGTAGCATTAAACTTAATATTAGCTTTACCAATAATTTTACCTTTACCATCATCTCCAAAAGTGACCATGTCACTTTCCTCTCTTGATAGGGTTACAAAGTTCTTAATTTTGCCGGTCATATGCCTTGAGAGACAACTATCAAGGTATTATTGATCTTCACGTCGTGACTTGCAGGATACCTATAGACGATGCAATAAATGTAACTTTTGGTACCCAAGTCTTAGTGGGTTCACGGGGGTTAGTCATTGGAACTCAAATCACCTTCTTAGACGATCTATTCTTGCAATAGTAAGAAATATGCCCAAAACGACCACACTAGTTACACACAACATGAGTAGATCTAGAGTATGTGTGCGCATGTATATGTTTGGCATGATGATGATGATGATGATGATGATGTGAAATAGGAGGTTTTACATAAGTAGTTATAACAATAGGTTTTCTAAAACTGGGAACATGAGCAAATCTTGAAATATGATCATATGAGATATGAGCATATACATGATGAGCATGGTGATTATAAGATGTAGAAGTATGTGAAGAAGCAGCCTTAACAAAAGTAGTCTTGAAGGAAGACTTATCATATGTTGGTTTGGAGTTATATGAATAAGAAAGATGCATTTTGAAAATCAAGTCCTTTTCTTTGATTTGAAACCTTCAAGTTTTCTATCATAGTGTTCAAGGTAGTATCAAGAGCACTAATTCTAGTCTTCATTTTCTCCACATCAATAAGAATATTGTTGTAAGTGTTTATCAAAGAATCATACTTGCACTTGAGAGAATTAAAAGTGGAAGTGAGTCTCTCATTTTTAAAATTCTTATCTTCGAGAGAACTATTTAAAGAAGCAATTTTAGATAAAAGATTTTCATTCTCAGGTTTTAAATATTCACAACCAGAAGTTTTAATAGAGGGGCTTTCATTTTCAAGATAGACAATTTTCTTCTTAGCAATAGAGTACTTAGTTCTAAGTCTAGAATAATCATCATGAAAGACTCCAAATGTTTCAATAAGCTCTTCAAAATTAGACGAGTTTAGATTATCCATTACCTCATCCTCAAGTGCCATGAGGCACGTGTTTACTATCTCTTGATCGGATGGTCCCTCTTCGTTCTCGCTCCCCTCTGAATCATCCAATGTTCTAGCATTGAAAGCTTTCCAATAAGGTCTTTGTGGAGCTTCCTTTTCGTTGTTGAGGGGACAATCGACAATGAGATGGCCGGACTTCCTACACTTGAAACAAATATCAACTTCTTTGTTGTTGTCGTTGTAGGGACGTTCTCTTGGAAAGTTTCCTCTCTTGAAATTTATTCGAAACTTAATGAATTTGTTGAATTGCTTTGTCATAAGAGCAATATCTTCATCATCACCACTAAGTTCAACATCTTCGCTTGATTTAGATGGAGCTTTGGATTTGGATGACACCTTGGATGTAGCCACAAGAACGATGCTCTTTAGCTTGTCTTTCTTATCCATCTTTTCATCTTCCAAGTATAGGATTTGAGTTCAATCTCATAAGTCTTGAGTTTCCCTTGAAGCTCTTCAAAAGATATAATCTCAATGTCACATATCTCCTTGAGAGTAGTCGCCTTTATTTGCCATTTCTTGGTGAGTGATCAAAGTATCTTCCTCACGTTTTCCTCATTCTTCATGGGATCATCTAACAAAGAGTCAAGAGAATTAGTAATTCAAATAAAACGACTAAACCTATCATCAATGTTTTCATCAGGCAACATTTGAAAATGTTCGTATTTTGTTTTCAAAAGATCAATTTTTGCTTTCTTAACATTGGAACTACCTTCATGAGCAATTGATAAAGCTTTCCACATAGAATAGACATTTTTACATTTTATAACACGAGCCAAATCATTTTCATTGAGACAAGAAACGAAAGTAAACTTAGCCTTATGATTAGCTTCATAATCTTTTTTATGTTCTATAGTCCAACTATCTTCATCGGTGGTGGGTAATTCATACTTCTTCAAAAAGGTGTATCTCCACACATCTCTACCTTGTGATTCTAAAAAGCACTATATCTTAACTTTCCAAACGGTAAAGTTAATACCGTCAAAGAATGGTGGTTGGGTGATGGATTGGGAGTGTCCCATACTATGTGAAGAGTATGAGGTCATAAGATCTTTCTAGGGTATTAATCCTAACAAATAAGAGCACTTCGCTCTGATACAAAATGAAATAATCCTAGAGGGGGTGAATATGATTATACTAATAATACCCATAAATTAAAAAACTACTTGCAAGCAATTAAACAAACACTCAATATGCATGTAATAAAAAGAGAGAAAGAGAATCAATTGCAAACACAAGGGATAGAGTGGTTCGGGAGATCCCCTAGTCCACTTTCTTTAGGCGTACGAGCCCGTTCTAATTAATCACATCTCTGATGATACAAACACGTTGCGCACCTGCAACAACACGTTACTCGACATACGGATAACTCTCTTCACAAGATTTCTCCTCACTTACAAGAACTATCTTGCACTCAAGAGATTCCACATAAAGAGAAAAGAAGAAGTTTACAAGCCAAGAATACCCCCTCAAGAGTTTACAATAAAAGCTCTAGAATACTTCAATGGAGTATTAGATTTACAATAAAAGCTCAAGTGTTTCTTTTGTATTTTAGTGGGTGAAGATAACTCAAGAAATGAATGCAATTTTTCAGAATGGTTGAGATGCAATAACTACACAAGAAACCCTTTTAAACCTTACAAAAAAAACATTCAAGCATATGCATTTATTATAGCTCTGGCAGATACGTATGAAGGCAAATGGGACAGACGTCTGAAGGCAAAATAAAACTAGCCATTATTGCATTAAATGCACTATAACAGTAATATTTTGAAACAAAAATAGTTTTAGACGTTTGTCGTCGAGAGCTTCATACGTTTTCCGTGGTTTTCAAAATATGGCCAAAAAAGTATAGAGAACAGACTGACGTCTGAAGAACAAGTGACACACGTCTGAAGAAGAAAAGATTTTCAAAGATTTTAACCTTCAGACGTTTGTGCCCAATAGATTTAGATGTTTTTTCCCTCAAAAGTTTTAAGGCGATGAAAATACAGATAACAACCAGACGTCTAAAGAAGGTTTGATAGACGTTTGTTCTGTCAAAAATTTTAAGGCAATGAAAACACAGAGAACAACTAGAAGTTTGTTCCGGTAAGTTTCATACGTTTGTTCTGAAGTAAGAAAATAAAATTTTAAAACTTGTGCATGTTTTGCAATAGTATACAGACGTCCGAATAAGACTTGCAGACGTCTGATGTATGAATGCACAAAAAATTTTGAACTTGAAATTGAAAATCATTTTGAATGAAAACCTTTGCAATGTTTTGCCGAATAGTTTCATGCATGCAATAGTGTATGTGTGTGTTTAAGCTCGAACTCTTGAATTCTTCGATTCTTTAATTCTTTAAACTTGGGCTTCGACTCATTAGCTTCTGAAGCTTTAATATGAACTTTGAGAAGCTCTAGTCCATTATCCTCCAACCTCCAACAAATTTTCCGTTTAACCTCATTTTCCTCCATCATCCATGATAATCTTGTGTCATGAGAATATCTTAAAAAAATAATCTCAAGCACGACCAAGCTCATATACAACAATAATAAACACTTATATATATCCATTAATGTTGTACAACATCATCAAAACTAAATAATTGGATTACAAAAATCCATATGCCAACAGGCTGTGGGTTATCGGGTGTTCCCAGGTCGACTTCAGTTAGCTCGTCAAAGATTACTTATCCGCCATTTTCAAGCTCTTGAGGGGCGTCTTCTGCCTCGGGTATCTCGTCATTTTCCCCAGACTTTTTGTCGGTCACACTAACATGGATCATGTAGCAGGACTTAACATCGGATTAGATGAAACCTATATGTCGTCTGTCTAGGATTCAACAATCGATGAGTGGTCAGGCTTGAGGCAGATGCCATAGCCTTTCATAGAACTTTGCGTCAGAATTCGTTTGATATAGCAGGCATCCACACTTTTTTAAATATTCCTGCATCTCGGGCGTATAGTACTGAGGATTTATGCAGCTCTTATGCCTCTTTCATATGGAAGGCGTACCAGGTACATGTTATTGGGGTGCATGACATAATTTGACCCATAGAATAAGATGCCTTTTGCCCGTTCTTTCTTTCGGGGATATATAATGTTTTCAATTGGTCCACAGTGGAAATCACATAGCGTTGAGTTCATTGTACATCTGCTCCGGGACTCTTGTGATGGTCAATAATCCTTATATGATTTTAGGAGTTTCCCTTAGCTTCATTTTTTGGGAAGAAATATTGTCTACACATTTGTTGCACGAAAAACTCTCAGCATCTGATTCATTGGTGTCACTGCCGAAGTGTGGATGTATTTTACCGGGATTGAATCTAAGGTACAGACCTTCATCATTAGAATCATCAGCGTTGCTGCCAAAATGTGGGTGCACTTGAGAAGTTTTGGTGTTGAAGATAGCGGCCGGCTCTGACTTGCTCTTGGAGTTCAGGGCCATTTTGTCTTCGGCAGGTTGCGGTGCATCATCTCGAGAATTCATAAAGTATCTGGAATCGTCATACCAGACTTCATGGACACCGAACGGCTGTATGTCTCCTTTAATACGCTTCTCTTTTCCATCATTAATATATTTTATGCATTGATTGAGAGTTGATGGGACAATACCATAGTCATGAAGCCACGGTCGTCCCAGGAGAATTTTGTATGATTGTCAGCATCGATGACATATATCTTCACCTCTGTTTGTAGATATATGAATTTGATTGGTAGAGCTATGGACCCCAGGATTTATTGGCAGTTTTGATGGAAGCCCTAAATGATGATCCTTTCCTTTGATAGGTGTCGGACATCCATTGATAAACTCTTTAAAGTCTGAAGGTTCATGATATATACTGAGGATCCCGGATCAATCAATATGCAATTAATCCTATCTCCTTCAAACTTTCAAATCCGGAGAGCCGACCACGGAAGCCTACTAGGTAGTATGAATCCCCCTTTGCCAACTACTGTATCCTATTACATAGAGTGGCCTGCTATGCTTGGCCGTCCCTAATAGCAGATCTTCATCTTTGAATGCAACGGAAGTGGTATGCATAGTGTACCAGGCTTCTTTAATATTGATTTTTACGAAGCAGGCCTGGTACCTTTCATGATTTTTATGAGCATAAATGAGAACATGTCTAAGCTCTTTGGATAGATTAAGAGCATTATAAACACTCAGGAGAGACGAAAGTTTTTGGAGATGAGCCAGGACGTTATAGTTTACTGAGGGAGAGCTCAAGTGTTTATGCACCAACTCCTTGTCATCCTCTTCAACTGCATCTTGTTTTTCTTTTTCCCTTTGGTGGATTGCCCTATTTTGGTGGTAGCACATTGCCGCTTTGGAGCTGGATTTGATTGGCTTTAGTGGCTAGCTCATCGTCTTCTTTGGGAAAACAAAACTCTTCTTCAGAATCGCTGCCGTGATGGATGGCGTAGGAAGTGACTACCGGAATTTCATCACTAGCCTCATTTTCCAGTTCTTCCAAAAAAATTTCCATCTCGTTAGGGAAGAACTCTTTCAATGTAATCAGGGCTCTTTCTTTTTGAACATAATCTTTGAAGGAATCGATATATTGTTGGATAGTCGATTTCCTCGCTGACTACTTTTCAAACTGGGCCACATTCTTCTTTTTCTTCTTATTGCGGAGCTTGAGATTCTTAGATTTTGATTTTGATCGAGCCGAGTTGATGGCCGAAGCATCGATCTTTATTTGGCTCTCTCACTCGGTCTCTAGATCTTTCTGAATCAGCTTCAACATTTTCCTCGTCTTTTTAAACAAGTATGTGTTCTATAGAGACTGAGATGGATCAACTAATTTCTTTAGGAAGATGATTGAGCCATTGATTCACAAAAGAATTCGGCTCCCGTCTGTATGAAATTGGTAGTCGCGGCTTGATTGCTCGACAACACTCCTTCAGACAGCGAGATTTCCCCCGTTTTGTATTTTTTCTTGACCTAATCCTTGAGAATATAGCATTCTTCAATGTCATGGCTCAGAACTCTGTGATATGGACAGTACAGGGGATTGTCGGTCATGTTTGCCTCAAGCAATCTTTTCGACTCCGTCGGCTGCAGACCGTTGTTCAAAGCGCCCTTAAATATCTTATATATTTTGTCCCTTCTGAAGGAGTATACTTTATTCCTGTTTTCTTCAAGAGTTGCTCCTCCTCCCAACACTGGCTTTTGAGGCTGGTTGGTCTTTGATCCGCCCATTTCTTTCTTGTTTTGCTTGACAGATGTATTGAAAGAGTCGGTATTGTTTGAGCTTCTGCCTTTGTGGTTTTTGCCCTTTCAGTACCTATATTTGTTATTAATTTGACTCGAGAGCTACACGTTTCAACATCTGAACCTTTTTCTTCAGCTTTTGGAATGTTTGGAGTCTCGCTGTTCATAAGAACAGAGTCATCCAGTGTTTAATATTTCCCATTACGAGGCTGACAACTTGCTCCTGCCCTAATGATTGTTCATATTTGATGCTGAGGTTTCGCCATCGTGTTATATAATCCCTGACACTTTCGTTGTCCCCCTGTTTAGTCTTTTTGAGGTCAGTAATAGCAATTTTATCACTGACACTCATGAATCTTTGTTTGAGTAGCGATTTCATTTTAGCAAACATTGTAACCGAATCATCCGGTATACCCGAGTACCAGTTGAAAGCAACATCAGTTAAGCTGTTTACGAATTGCCGAAGGAGAAGCGCATCGTTGCCCCCGGTATTTCCACACGATGTTTAATACTGGGCAACATGCTAATAAGATCATATCATGCAGGATATGACCTCCTGCTGCTGCCATAATTTTTCTACTCTTCGCCTTCAGCCAACATTGTCTTAACTTTGCTGGCGACTAAGACCATGATCTTATGTTGTGTAAAAGTGTCGCTGTGTCAAGAATCAAGATATCTCCTGATGCTGAATGTGGCTGACTTTCATTGGGCTCGCCTACCTTTGGGTTCAGGGGGATATGTGTCAGCTGTTTCGGGATGTCACTCCCTGGCTCATGGGTAAAGCCTTGCGCTTGTTGGGATTGCGCCCAAGTGACTTGATTCGTGAGCTTCTTCACGACATCCATCAGATCATCAATTTTAGAGTAGATCTTAGTCATCTCCTTCTCTTTCTCTTATGTTGTTTTTGAAGATCTTGAGCAGCTCTTATTCTGAAGTCTTGAGGATGAAGATTGGTTATTCATCACTGTTCGAGTCATCAGTAATCATGATCTCGTTTTACTTAGTGGCCCGAGTAGGGTCTTCATTGTCATCTGAGTCATGCTGGGACCGGGGAGCAATAAGGTCGTCTGTAGCACGCGGAAGCTAGGAGGTTTCAACCACTTATTTATTCTTAGTGCCCTTCTTAGCACCAGGCCCCGCCATATAGACCGTATGAATCGTATATCCGCCAGAGTTTCTGTCACGCCACGCTTTTCAAAATACATATAATACCGGAACATGACTTGGCCAGCCATGCTACCTACAGTAAGGAATCATCCTTCCATAGTTATATTAAAGCAATCATGCAGTAATCAAGCAACATAATAATATAATAATATCTAAAACATGTCCATTGCCATAATAAATAACAATAGCGGAAGCAAAACTGGAATATTAAACTGGAATATCAAGTCACAACAGATCCAAGGAATAAATAAAAAGTACATGAAACTATGTCCTTTATGGGCTCACAAAAGAAAATCCAATAAAAAGTTCAGTATCGGAAATAAATCTAAACCATAAATAACTAGATAAAAATAGGAATACTCCTCACTGCTCGGCTATCTTCTCGAAATACTCCTTATCTTGCTTTTCTAAAGCCAAATGATCTGGGCCATGCAAAACTCGTATGTTAGAGCGTTGAATGTAATTTCATCATGATAATAATTGGATATGAGATATAATATAACTGTAGGGTATTTTTCGTCACCCTATTGAGATGAGAATGCATGCGCTTGTCAGGAATATACAGATTCCTCCTGTCTAGGGTAGGCTGGGGTTTATTGATTATGGGGATCTGAATCTCCGGCAACCGCGGACTAAGCTGCCGTTAATTACCTCTGGTCTTTGGAGCAAAGGAACCTCCGATTGTGCGGTTAATTTGTAGGGTTATTAATCACAACAGCAAGGTTTCGGGTGGCATCATCCATTCTAATTTTAAATTTTGTCATGTTTAAACAACCCTAAAACAAGATCGTTAACTAGAGAATGATACGGATTCGATAAAGTAAACAACTTTACTACTAAGTGAGAGGGATTACAACCTTTGTAGTCCATTCCTTCACTTCATAAGCTCCGAGTTGAAGTCCCTTCGCTGGGATCATCAAGTTCCCGGACTCTCGAGAGGCTCCATGAGGTGAATGATACATCTTGCTTGAAATCTTCGAAATCCAAGACGATCTACCTTGAGGAAACACAAACCTAAGCTAACACTTCACTAATTAGAAATTAGTGAAGCTAACACACTAATCTATATGGCTAGTATAGAAGAGGATGATGAAGTAGGAATTTTTCTCTCTTTTATTTTCTATTTCTCACAATCATTCATCACAAAAATGAAAAGCTAGAAAGCTTTTGTGAGGAGGAAGAAGAAGATAAGTGTGATGAATGAATGATTATTATTAGGTTAGGAAAATGCAACCATAGGTTAAGCATGGCATGCTTAACCCTTGTAGAGACTTAACCATTAGCTAGGGTTAAAGTTAGGTTAACAAATATCTTAAGGTAGACAAAAAGGGTGGACAAAGTCAAAGAAGCCTACAAGCTTCTTCCAAAATATCAACCATGACTAATTCCACAATTTTTGAATTTCCTTAATAATAAACATAAACCCTAATCTAACCCTAGCTTGGTTCAAGTCTCATAAACCCTAGTTGCATTTGCAACCTAGCATGTTATAATGTCATATATCACTTATATAATATTTTGTAACAAAAGAAAATAATACAATTAACATATATCACATATATATCAATGTATCATCAAGTGAGAAAAAGTAATTCTTAAGTGAGCTAATATTAGTTAATGTAATTTAATATAGCAAATATAATTATACATTAAATTATTAAATCAACACTTGATTTAATAACCCGGCTATATTACATATAACCGACTAATATTAAATGTATCATTTTATCGAATCAACACTTGATCCCATAACCCGACTATATCACATATACCCGGCCGATATCACATATCACGAGAATAGAATACGGTATCACATATCGTATTAATCTCGGTCCCGTACATATCACATATGTGCTCCTACTCTGTTTTGCTTGAGCCCGAAAACCTCTGTGTAGGACTCTAAAGACTCGTCAATACGCCGGCAGTAGATGATGATCATATCAAACACCCACAAGCTACAAGCGGTCAGCTAAACATAACAGCCACCCGGGTATTGAGCGATCAGAAGATCAACAAGCAAGCCTGCACACACTCCTGTGAATCCAATCAGTAACACTACCGTACAGTCCGGTCTCTTCGTCTGATATGTCGCATATCCAGTCTAGGGGTGGTAAACGTTAGACCCCAGTAACTGATAAGTCATGTCGATATGAGGCTCATAACGGGTCGAGAAACTACTGATAACACTTACCAGTAGATCTCCATATCATCCCTGGCCAGGGACTTCCAGTTATAGCCAATCGAACACAGCGTCCCCCAATACCGGGAGAGACGAAACCCCTCCTATCGCTCATTGCCTCCATGTGATTCGGGACTGTACCCAAAAGCCATCGTTTTGCACGTTCTCATGAACATGGTAAGGTGGAAATCAAAGCACAGTGGGAATCACACAAGACTCTATGACGATCTCGGGTCTACATACTAACCTGTACCAGTGTCACCAGAGAACTGTTATCTGACGATAGGTATAATACCATCTAGGAGTTCTCGGTGAGTCCGTTCAGTGTACCCAGTCTCTACTGAGCACTCGTATACCTTCTCTGATGTCAAACACCAATGGATATGGGATCATCCATCGCCCATCATATGGGTCAACAAGCGTATACGCTAGTCTACTCTGGAGTATCGATGCCTACACCCTCGACTAGGAACAATTAAAAGATGAACTTGTGGACTACCCTGGCCCCACTAGTATGATCTACATCATAGTCCTGGTAGTCAAGTATACAACCTAAGGGCTTTATCAACATGTGAGAGCAAGACAGTAACCCAATACAAATCAACATGTTAAGACAAAGTGAAACCAGATAGCATACTATCATATCGAGCAAGAAAGTCCTCTCTATATATATCCAAGCATCCACTATAATATACATCATATGTACAACAATGGCCTCTAGGGCATCAACTTATGGGTCAATGTCATTATTAGTTATCCATCCTAAAGATATTTGAAATCAATGAGTGAAATCTTCCTCCTCGTAACTCAACAGTTATCCCATACACGTCCGAGACCACGGCACATGGCAGTATATCCCGTACTCGCCCGGGAAAATGGTAGATGTCGGTATAACTCGTACTCATCCTGGAAAATGGTACAGGTCAATTTTCCTCTGAGTTACGGTTCAGGTTTCATTCTTGATTTTCCCATTTTCCTTAGGTTTTATGTTTCATGGTAGATATCGATATAATCTTTTCCTAATGTCAATACTGGAATAATTAGGTATATGTCATGTCAATTAGGACAATCAGGTCAAACAAGTCAATATCATGGATTCATTGGCATTTGGTATTAATTATTTACAAGTATGGTTGTCATGGTAATAATAGCAAAACAATGTCAATAACAGGACAATGTGAATACATGAAATCAATCTGTATACTAGCATTGTTAGGAATAACATAATCACTTAGATAATATGTATCATAATCATGTAATAAAACAAGTCAGGTAACATATCTCGCATTCGTAATGTGTTCTAACATATCAAATAACATTCAGGTTGAAATATCAGTTTGAGACGGCTCACAGTTATGTTGAGACGGCTCATGTGTGTTTGAGACGGCTCATGTAAGGTTAAGACGGTTCATAAGTGCTCCAGAATTATTATTTC
Source organism: Agapanthus africanus (assembly GCA_030015575.1). NCBI lineage: Eukaryota > Viridiplantae > Streptophyta > Magnoliopsida > Asparagales > Amaryllidaceae > Agapanthus > Agapanthus africanus. The sequence continues at coordinate 646,232,923 of CM057337.1, read as the reverse complement.
CTCTCTGTTTGTTTGAGACGGCTCATGACTAATTTGAGCCTGCTCGAGTCTATCCTTGAGACGGCTTAGTCTATTTTAAGTCGGCTCACGATGTGGTTAGGATTATAAATTCTCCTCTATTTCCATAAGATGGGTCAAAGTTATTTTGAACCGGCTCAAAACCCTTTCGTTCAGACGATCAGGTATTTCAAGTTTCGATTATTTAAATTCAATACATGCATGATTGAAATTCAATATAAAACCATCATAAGATATAAAAATTTTCGGATTTCATTATCTTAACAAGTTCATTGTAAAGATGAATGATTGAAATAAAATTTACTATGTCGTACTAATTTTTAAATTACCGCAATCAAGATGGCATTGCATGTATCTAGCCGTGATGAGTCCGCAGGGAGATGATACATTTTCAGTTCTTGTTCTCACAAGTTAAGTCAAAAGTCGGAAAAGTTCGTTTCTATCCTAAGTGTTTTGTATATGTAAGATAACGCTTGTTAAGGATAGAGTTAGGTTAGTTTAGGTTAACTCAAATCCGTATGCTTTGTTTTGTGCCTCACTTGACTATTGATGTTAGGGTAATCGGCAACATTGTGGATTAGGGTGCTTAAGCACGGTATTTGCGATTGGGCGCAAAATCCGACATATTGACCTTTGTCCTTCCGTTCTTTTCTCTTGACCTTTGCCTCCTACCAAACCAAACATAACCGGTCACGATTAGTAATCATCGCTATCTTGGTAGGATAGGGTACCTAACGGAGTGCTTGCGTGAAGTTTGGACGAAGTTCAATTGACAAAGTATTGGGCGAAGGAAAACATAAATAAGATCTCAACTTAAACATCACCTTCTCATTCCCTAACAAGAAGGAACTACTCACAAACCATTCAAAAATCAAAAGAGAGCATAAGGGAGAAGACAACAATGAAAACATTACAACTAAGTAAAGAACATCGAAGGAAATTACAAGTAAGTAAAGATAAGGAATACTAGGAACCAATGTGCAAGAATGAAGGCTTCAGTAAGTTCAATAGAAGGTACAAGCAATGAGTTCAATAACCAAAACCTAAACTTACAGGCTCAATGAAGAGGTTGCAAGATCACAAGAAGGAAAAGAACTCAAAATTAACTAATTGTTGGGGTCAAAATTTACACCCCGGTCGACCAAGTCAAAATCAAAGTCAACTCCAAGCCAAGCGGGCCTAAGCCCAGGTCAGGACCGAGCATGGAAGGGACCGGCCCCATGACAAAAGGAATGAGCAATAAATTGGTTTAATGTAATTATTTTCTTTTTATAAAATAAATGTATGTAAAATGGGTAGAAAGCCAAAATTTTGTAAACCCCATGACTTATGTGCAAAAAGAAACAAGCACATAAAGTATAGGGTGGCAAAAGCGCCATTTGGCAAGGCCCAAGGGGCTGCATGTAAAATGTGTAGCCTATAAAGGCAAACATGATGAAAATATCCATGACAACTTTTTCCATTCTAAAAAACTATAGGGTTTGTACCTCCTTCTCCTTGCTCAAGGTTCTAAAACCTTCCCCTTTTTAAATTAAATCAAGAGTTTAACTCTTCCCTTTTCCAAAAAGAAATAGTTTTTCACCACAAAACCCTTGAAAGGGGGCTCGGATCTTCAATCAGATCTTGGAAAAAGGAGACTTTTAATTCCCACCCCCTTTTCTCCAAGATCCAGCCGATCAAGAGGAGGAATAAGGAGACCCATCTCCAAAAATCCAACTTTGGACAGATCTAAGGCTCAAAAGAAGCTCCAGGGCTAAAGAGAGAAGAGAGGGGCCCCCTTTGATCACCTCTGAAGACCTTTGGAGAGTTCAACTCCATGACCCAAATCCTCAAAGGAGTTTAACTCCTATTTCAAATCATTTAGGAGTTTAACTCCAAATCTAAATCTTTTGGAGTTTAACTCCACTCAAAATCCCTTGGGAATTCAACTCCTAGCCCAGAGGCTAAGCCCCTTTTTCGCTGGTGTTTCCAGCGGTCGCGTGCTGCGCACGTGACCCGCGGGCGCTCAGCGCCAAGCGGTCGCGTGTCGCGCACGTGACCTGCTGGCGCCCAGCGCCCACGCGTGCCGTGCACACAACCCATGGACGCCCAGCGCCCACACGCCTAGCACATGACCCATGGGCACCAAGCACCCATGCGGCAGGCACGTGACCCTCGGGCGCCCACGCGCCTGGTATGTGACTCGCGGGCGCCCACGCGGCAGGCGCATGACCCGCGGGCGCCTACGCGCCTGGCACGTGGCCCGCGGGCGCCAAGCGCCCACGCGCTAGGCATGTGACCCGTGGGCAACCAGTGCCCACGTGCCATGCACGCGTCTTTAAGACACTCCTCACCCTTCATTTTCATACACTTTACACTCAAAACACGTCCCCTGCTAGGAAAAGTTTTCTAACGGGGCGCTGTCCCGCACCCCGCAAGGGGGCTGCTAGCCCCTTTGACCCCCAGCCCGCTATTTGGATAGTGGGACCCCCGTAAAAACTCTGCGGGGCCCCCGATATATCCAAAACCCCTTCAAAACACAACACTGCACATTGAGTTCGCATGACCTGTTTGACCCGTCAATCGGAGGTTCTCTCGCTCCAAAAGCGAGGGGTAATTAACGGTAGCTTAGTCCGCGGCTGCCGGAGATTCAGATCCCCATAATCAATAAACTCCAGCCTACCCTAGGCAGGGGGAATCTGTAATGCGCCTGACAAGCGTATGCGTATTCTCATCTCAATGGGGTGACGAAAAACACCCTACACTAACTACTGTATACAAAGAACTAGAACAGAATTACAAAATGTAGAATGAAAATGGTATTAAGTATACTAAAGTATGGCTCCCAAGCTTGCTCTCTTTTCTGATATTTATAAGCACTTCATCAACAAAAAAAAACAATAAAATTGAGATGATGTGACAATTTGGAGTTCCCAAAAAAAATGGAGGCAAGAGGAGCAAGTGGGAACGCCCATGTCGGTTTTTTGGCATATTCTGGCAGTTTTCTAGCAGCTGGCGTATCCCGTCTTCTTGTGGTGATTTCATGTCTTCTTCATGATCTCTCTGGCATTATTTGATTCTTCTATATCAACTTGGGTTTTAATTTGTATATTTGGAGGGAAATTGTCTAGCTTTAAACACATCACATCACCACTTTTCAATTCATCATACCAATCCCGCTTGCTTTAAACAACTTGCCCACTTGCAACAATGTGTTCACACCATGACATGGCTGGCCACCATGGTTCATGCACTATAATATGGTGTTCCTACTTGTAAAATCATTGCACAACATGTATCATGTTGGACCATTTGGATAAAAGTGTTGTGTACATATGTTTGTTGTAAAATCTTTTTTAATAAAGATCGGTTTTCCGTTCCGGTTGCAGTGTCGGCTCACAAATGTTGTATCCATGCGTTTTGATCTTGTTCTTAGTATTTTGTCACGAATATATGTATCCTGTACCTATTGAGCAGACAAGAATTAATAGTACCGATATATCACAAAAATGATAACGAATGAGCGGTATTGAAATGCTGTTTTTCGTGATGAACAAATACCCCTAAACTTATCTTTTTCTCGTCCCGAGCAAAACAAAATCCTAACTTCACTTTCACAAGGAACGCGATTGCACTGAGCCCGTGCAACAAGCCGTTAAATATCTAGGTGCCCCTAGTAGGAGGAGTGTTGCCTCCTGAGGGTTTTCAGCGGATTACACCCACAAAATCCCGTCAAGCTAGTTTCGTGAAATAACGGTCGATTCTAACCCTAAGGTATAGTATCTAAGATAGAAATTCTATTACCCTATGAGGTGTCTCCTTCTCCGTCTCTGTCAACTGTATACATATACCCACATCCGTGTTCCGAGAAACACGAATGCAATAAGACTAAACCAACCCAAAATCTAATACTAGGATCCGGCTTAAACCAAAGCCCACTAGTATCAACTGCCCGAACACCAAACACGCATAAGTACGTGCATGTGAACGAACCCTGTCGTAAAACCATACGACCTCTACATCGTTTCGCCCAAAGGTGAACAACCCTCTGTGTGGGACTCTAAAGACTCAACAGTACTCTGGCAGTGGGTTTAACCACAAGCACGTCAGCGGCACTAGCTGTGCGTAACGGCTACCCAGGTATCTGTCGATAAGATGGCCGATGAGTAAAACCCATCCGAACACCTACTGAGTCTATCTGTGACAATCTCCGTACAGTCCGGTCTGTTCATCTAAGAGTATCGTATATCGGGCCTAGGGGGTGGTAAACGTCAGACCCCTAATAGCGGTATAAGTCGTGTCGGAGTGTAGCCCAGAACACCCTGAGAAACTACTGGAACACCTACCAGTAAATCTCACTTTCCCTAGCCAGGGACTTTGTGTAATGGTTCTCCTAGACACAGCGCGATATCAACCCCCAATACCGGGAGAGACGAATCCTGTCTAACCGCCACTGCCTCCAAGTGCTTCGGGACTGCACCCAACTATTACCTATTTGCACGACTCAATAGAGCCGTGGTAGGGTAGTAATCAAAGAACAGTGGGAACACACTTGAGGCGAAGTAGCAGTGTCAAGTCAACGGACTAAGCTGTACTCATGTCACCTGGGAACTGCTAACTGACGATAGGTATAATACCTACCAACAATTCCCGACGAGTCCTGTCCAGTGTACTCGTAACCTAACGAGCACCTGCATACTATCTCCAGTACGACGTACTGATGGCTGTGGGACAGACCATCTCCCATGCTGGGATGAGAAGCGTATGCACCAGTCTACTCTGGAGTATCGATGCCCTGTCTCGATAATCCTACAACTAGGGACCTGTATATGGATATGCTTATAGACTACCCAGCCCCCACTAGTGTGATCGCCATCACAACGCCGGTAGTCAAGCAATGATCCTAAGGGCTCCATCAATATGTATTAGCGATATGTTAAAAGAAATATATACACATATTAAGATAGATACAAACCAAGTAGCATACTACAATATCGAGCAAGACTGTCGTCAATCCATGTATATATCCCAAGCTTCCAAAATGTAATATACAAACTAGTACTATACAATAATGGCCTCTAGGGCATACATATCCAACAATCTCCCACTTGCACTAAAGGCCAGTAATTGGTATACAGCATACCCAACGTCTGCACTAAGGCCAGCTGCTGGCGTACCATATACCCAATAACTCAAAAAGTCGCTCGAACTGTGTTTTAGGGGGGCTTTTATGAATGGATCCGCCGTGTTGTCTTTAGTGTCCACTCTCCGTACCTCGATCTCCTGGCGATCAATGATCTCCCTGACCTACCGCCTTAAGATGTGTCTGGATTTCTGATGGGACCGTGGTTCCTTCGCTAAAGCTATAGCCCCATTGTTATCGCAATACAAAGGTATTAGGTCAACAATGGACGGAACCCCCTGAAGCTCACTAATGAACTTCTTCATCCAGACCGCCTCTCTTGCGGCATCGCTTGCAGCAACGTATCCAGCCTCCATCGTCGAGTCTGCGACGGTATCCTGTTTGGAACTCCTCCAACACACCGCCCCTCCGTTGAGGGTAAACACAAAACCTAAGACAGATTTGCTGTCATCCTTGTCACTCTGGAAGCTTGAATCATTAAAAGACTTGACCCTGAGATCTCCATTACCGTAAACCAGGAACATCTCCTTAGTCCTTCTCAGGTACTTGAGAATGTTCTTCACTGCTGTCCAGTGGTTCTTACCTGGGTCTGACTAATACCGGCTTACCACGCTTAGTGCGTAAGCTACATCTGGTCTTGTACATAGCATCGCATGCATTATAGATCCTACCGCCGAAGCGTAGGGTATAATGCTCATGCGAACCCTCTCCTCGTCAGTCTTGGGAGACATCTTCTTGGAGAGGGTGATTCCGTGTAATGTGGGTATATTACCGCGCTTGGAATCTTCCATACTAAATCTCTTTAGTACGTTCTCTATGTACCTGGACTGTGAAAGTCCCAGTAATCTTTTGGATCTATCTCTATGGATCTTGATCCCCATAATGCAAGAGGCATCACTCAGGTCCTTCATGGAGAACCGTTGTGACAAGAATAGCTTGACCGATTGTAGCATAGGAATGTCATTTCCTATCAAAATAATGTCATCCACGTACAAGACTAGGAATACGACAGTTCGTCCTACAATCTTCTTATAAATACAAGGCTCATCTTCATTCTTGATGAAGTCAAATTCTTTGACTATTTCATCAAAACAGATGTTCCAGCTCCGCGATGCCTGCTTTAATCCATAAATGGATTTAAGCAACTTGCACACCTTCCCGCTGCTCCCACTGTCTACAAAACCTTCTGGCCGATCCATATAAACACACTCTTCCAAACTGCCGTTTAGAAAAGCCGTTTTTACGTCCATCTGCCAGATTTCAAAGTCATGGAAGGCAGCAATGGCAAGCAGGATCCGAATGGATTTGAGCATAGCCACTGGAGAAAAAGTTTCGTCATAGTCAACACCAGATCTTTGACGAAAACCTTTTGCAACGAATCTAGCCTTATAGGTTTCCACCTGCCCATCTACACCAAGTTTCCTTTTGTAAATCCATTTGCATCCAACGGGTTTTACCCCAGGTGGAGCAATATCCAAGGTCCACACTTTATTGGTGTACATGGACTCCATTTCGGATCGCATAGCATCCAGCCACTTATCAGAGTCCCTACTGATAATGGCCTGCCTGAAACTGGTAGGATCATCTTCTTCCAGGATGCAATCCTCTCGATCCCCGTCTATGAGAAAACCGTAGTATCTCTCGGGCGGATGAGAAATCCTACCAGATCTGCTGAGTGGCTGAGGTTCGTCTAGGGTTATTGAATCTTGAGGTTCTGTCAAATCTTCAGTTTCAATTTATGGTCGCTGAATTTCTTCCAGTTCTACAGTGTTCCCACTAATTTCTTTTGCAAGAAATTCCGTTTCTACGAAAACGGTATGTTGAGCAACAAACACCTTCTGTTCCTTGGTGTGGTAGAACAGATATCCATAACCATTCTTTGGATATCCCACAAACTTACATAAAACTGACCGTGCCTCTAGTTTATCTGGTTTATGCTTTTTAACATAAGCCGGACAACCTCATATCTTAAATCTTTTAAGATATGGCATTTTTCCATTCCATATCTCGAACGGTGTCTTAGGCACTGATTTGGACGGAACATCATTCAATAGATATGCCGCTTTCAAAAGCGTATGTCCCCAAAATGAAAGAGTCGGCACTACTCATCATGGAGCGAACCATATCCAATAGGGTACGATTCCTCCACTCTGATACACATTGTGCTGTGGTGTATAAGGAGGAGTAAGCTGAGAGAGAATTCCATTCTCTTTTAAGTAATCTAGGAATTCCATGCTTAAGTACCCCCCCTATCCGATCGGAGGATCTTGATGCTTTTGCCAATCTGGTTCTCTACTTCGTTTCTGAATTCTTTGAATTTCTCAAAAGCTTCAGATTTGTGTTTCATAAGATACACATATCTGAATCTAGAGAGGTCGTCAGTGAATGTGATGAAGTACGAGAACCCACCCCTTGCATGTATAGACATCGGACCACACATATCACTGTGTATGAGTCCCAAGAGCTCTGTTGCTCTTTCTCCATGTCCGGTGAAAGGAGATTTGGTCATCTTTCCTTTAAGACGTGACTGACAAGTTTCATAAGATGAAAATTCGAACGTATTCAAGAGTCCATCTTTATGTAACTTACTTAGTCTTTTCTCTCCGATATGACCATGTCTACAATGCCGCAAGTAGGATTCGTTCGTATCTGAACTCCTCCTCTTGCGTGTGTTTAGTACATTGAGAACTGTATTCTGATTTAGAACATAGATACCATTACACAGTGTACCTTCTGCAACCAGTACCTTATCAAGGTAAATGTTCATGATATTTCTATCAAGAACAAAGTTATATCCATCTTTATCAAGTAAGGAAACTGATATGATGTTGCAAACCATGGAAGGTACATAGTAGCAATTGTTTAAAATCATTGTATTGCCATTTGGCAACACTAGGTGATATTCACCGACGGCTGCAGCATTAACTCGTGCTCCATTCCCTACCCTGAGGGACATGTCACCAGGTGCAACTTTCCTACTTTTTCTCAGTTCCTGCAATAAATTACAGATATGAGATCCTGATCCGGTATCTAGTACCCAGGAGGTAGGACTGACCGAAAAGCAGTTCTCAATTACAAGAACACCTGAAGTAGATGCAATAGTACGCTTCTTCTTCAATGGGGTCTCCTTGGAATCCATATAATCCTCTTTCCCTTGCTCATACTTATGACTGTTGTCATAAGTTAGAGCCGAACCGACGTTCCCCAGCCACGAATAAGAATTCGGATCGGTCAAGCGATACATTTTATTATCTTGATTAGGGCGTGAAATGGGTGCTACTTGGAGAGAGAGAAAAGAAACACTCAGCATGTGCTCTTGCAAGATTAGATTGGTTATTAATTTATCTAACCAAGTTGGCTCCCACTATTTCCTCAAATTCTTCTTCAAACCCTAAAAGAAGAACTAGTCAGGATTTAATCACACGTTACAATACTTGTTTAACCTTTCAGCCAGGCTAATGTTGGTACTTCGAGGGATGTTTTCCAACGCTTTTGCGAAGTTCCTTAATTACATAACCTCTTTTCCCTGGAGGCGTAGCCCCGCTAACACCGTTCTAGACACCTACTTGGTTTATAGTATTGATTGTTAAGTGTAATAATCTCCCGAGAGTAATCCAACTCATCAGTGGGATCGGGATCCAACTATCATTGTGTGATGACTTAGATGGAATCCACTCTAGTCACCACACTCCAGAAGGTATGCTGAATCTGCAAGTTTCCTGTATGTTTGAAACTCCCGATGTGGTTTTTGCCCCTAACGGTTTATGACCTTGAGGTCAACAAACCATAAACCGCTAGTCAAGTTCTACCCGTCATTTTCTTGATTGCATTAAACCCACCCGTACGTGCCCTTGACTAGGTCAACAAGGCCGCACGACTGTCCTAACCAATCGCATTTGCAATGCACAGAAAAATATCACTTAGCTACCGTTCACTACGCCTTGACTAGGTCAACAAACGCAGCACGAATACTAAATATTACTATTCTGAAATGACGAAGGGCTACGGCTGGGTTTTTGGCGAAAAACCCGTTAACGTAATGAACTTGATATCGTTGAAGGAACCTGAGTGGTTTTACAAATATATAGTGGAGAAAACTTTTGCTAAAGATGTCACTCCTTGTGAAAGGATCTCGGCTCTTTCCTCATCGAATGAGGTGCAGGATATTCCAAACTGAATACCACGATACAAAGCAAAAATAATCGACTATAGTGAAGTTATTACATTGACGAAAACTTTTACTCAAGGGGTCACTCCCGATGAAGGGATCTCGGCCCTTACCTCGTCGAATGAGGTGCTGGATATTCATAACCGAATACCACTGTGCAAAGCAAAAGAGAACATCTGTAATGTCAGTTTTTCGAAATATGTTCCAACAACGTCTTTTAGGTTTATTTTCTTGCATTAATTAAAATTAATGCGGTCCCATCAATTTAACCTATCACACCAGAAAAGAACGAAAATATGATGTACGTATATGCCATCCGCATTCGCCACTGGGACCCATCATCACCCGTTAGGTTACTTAACTAACGACAAAGCGGGGGCTGGACTAGCGCGGGTGCAAAACATATACAATATCTACTAGTAGATATATATAAGTATATACAACATTCGTCCCAGGCATGATAATAATCAACATCACAGAATCTCAGCCAATAATAGATAATGGTGGATAATCTTAGAGCCCCGGGTTTCATTTGAGCCGCAAATAAAACTCAACGTTCCCTCTCGTGTGGATAGCCTGTGCAATCAAAACCTGGACCCCTACAAGCGTGGAAAGTTACCCGCCAATCCCAGAAGTGAGGCAGCCCCCTTCAACAAAGTGAATGGGCCACCCAGCACTTCACGGAATCCGGTAACTTGGGTGCCCCTCCATGGGTCATCCTATACCCCCTACGAATGCGACGAATAGCCTGCCAATTCTAGAATGAAGCCCCCTCCGTCTCAACGCCATGAAATACGGGCTTGTTGCCTTCTAAAACCCATCTATCCGTGCACTCCACCGCGGGGTAATCCTAGTACAGAAAAAGAAAATAATATGTACAAATGGTGATATTGACCTCAACCCGGTCGTGCCCCAAAATAATATACAACCCGGCAAAGACGGCAGTCCACATGTCGGACGCTCGCCCCGCAATATCAAATATACAAATGAATATTAACTGTACCACTAACATTGCACCACATGCTATCCATCACGACTATCCAACCACAATCACAGCACAAGCACAAAACATCAATGCGAATGTCACGTTCGCAAAATCCGTCTAAAAGAACATATAGCAATCAGACTAGTTTTACCGATCGAGTGACATTCACGGTCGCATATAAAAGTTAATGTACTGTAAACTATCAAACAGTGTTAAATATAATGAATTCGAAACACCCCAAATTGCCCCGTACAGAAAACAACAGATAATCAAATTTGGGCAAAAAGAAAACAACACCAGAAACCCAAACTCCTAGAGATAAGTGCCCAGAAAAAAACTGGAAGCATTTCACCACCAAAAATCCGAGGAGGCCGGTTTTAAGGGGTATGTGGCCGGCCCAAACTTGGTGAAAATGCCTCCTTTTTGTTCTGGGTACATCTCATAGTATAAAGATCACACTGCAGTTGTTTAAAAAAAATTTTGAAGCCTTTTAAAAAACAACAGAAACTGCAGTTTGGATTTCGGTGTTACGGACTTGTTTCGGTTTCATTGTTTTAACATTGTTTAATCATGCTAATCTAGGGTTTATGGGCTGTCTCTAATACCATGAAGGGTTACACTAGCGCCCCAGCCAACTTCCATGGCCAAATGCGGAACAAAAATTTTATAAACTTGGCGCTAGAATAAACCCTAAACCGGATCTTTACCATAAACCTAGTTAGCACAAAAGAGTTCTATCTACTATGATAGAAAATTATACCTCAAGCTTGAACTCCTTCTCTTCTTGTAGTGTTTCTCCTTGTTGTGAGCTCCTTGGAGTGGTTGTAGATGGCTCCTCCTCACCGGCTTCTCTACGTCAAAGAAGATCCACCCGAAGGCCTCTACCTTGAGCTCCAACCTCAACAATGAAGTAACTAGGGTTCTTGGTGCGCTAGACTAAGAACCCTAGAGTGAGTAGAGATGGATTTTAGTGTTTTGGTCTCAATGGCCCTTGGTTCCCAACACATGAGAGATGAGGGCTTGAGAGAGAGGATGAAGGAGAGAGAGCTATGAGAGAGAATCAATGTATGAATAATGAAGAGATAGCTCTCATATTAGGATAGAAGAATAATAATTTTAATTAGCAAAATTGTGATGGTTCATTTTAATTAAAATTAGTAATCAATTTCCTTCATCTCATTATGGTTTTAATCAAGTCAATGGACAAAACCCTAATGAGGTGTCTCCTTCTCCGTCTCTGTCAACTGTATACATATACCCAAAATCTAATACTAGGATTCGGCTTAAACCAAAGTCCACTAGTATCAACTGCCTGAACACCAAACACGCACAAGTACACGTATGTGAACGACCCCTGTCGTAAAACCATACGACCTCTACATCGTTTCGCCCAAAGGTGAACAACCCTCTGTGTGGGACTCTAAAGACTCAACAGTACTCTGGAAGTGGGTTTAACCACAAGCACGTCAGCGGCACTAGTTGTGCGTAACAGCTACCCAGGTATCTGTCGATAAGAAGGCCGATGAGTAAAACCCATCCGAACTCCTACTGAGCCTATCTATGACAATCTCTGTACAGTCCGGTTTGTTTGTCTAAGAGTATTGCATATCGGGCCTAGGGGGTGGTAAACGTCAGACCCTTAATAGCGGTATAAGTCTTGTCGGAGTGTAGACCAGAACACCATAAGAAACTACTGGAACACCTACCAGTAAATCTCACTTGCCCTGGCCAGGGACTTTGTGTAATGGCTCTCCTAGACACAGCGCGATATCAACCCCCAATACCGGGAGAGACGAATCATGTCTAACCACCACTGCCTCCAAGTCCTTCGGGACTGCACCCAACTACTACCTATTTGCACGAATCAATAGAGCCATAGTAGGGTAGCAATCAAAGAACAGTGGGAACATACTTGAGGTGAAGTAGCAATGTCAAATCAACGGACTAAGCTGTACTCATGTCACCTGGGAACTGCTAACTGATGATAGGTATAATACCAACCAACAGTTCCCGACGAGTCCTGTCCAGTGTACTCGTAACCTAACGAGCACCTGCATACTATCTCCAGTACGACGTACTGATGGCTGTGGGACATACCATCTCCCCTGCTGGGATGAGAAGCGTATGCACCAGTCTACTCTGGAGTATCGATGCCCTGTCTCGATAATCCTACGACTAGGGACCTGTATATGGATATGCTTATAGAATACCCAGCCCCCACTAGTGTGATCGCCATCACAACGCCGGTAGTCAAGCAATGATCCTAAGGGCTCCATCAATATGTATTAGCGATATGTTAAAAGTAACATATGCACATATTAAGATAGATACAAACCAAGTAGCATACTACAATATCGAGCAAGACTGTCGTCAATCCATGTATATATCCCAAGCTTCCAAAATGTAATATACAAACTAGTACTATACAATAATGGCCTCTAGGTCATACATATCCAACAAGTACAGCTTAGTCCGTCGACTTGACACTGCTATTTCGCATCGAGTGTGTTCCCACTGTACTTTGATTACTACCCTACCATGGTTCAAAGGAGTCGTGCAAACAAGTAGTAGTTGGGTGCAGTCCCGAAGCACTTGGAGGCAGTGGCGGTTAGATAGGATTCATCTCTCCCGGTATTGAGGGTTGATATCATGCTATGTTCGGAAGGCCATTACACAAAGTCCTTGGCCAAGGCAAGCAAGATTTACCGGTAGGTACTCCAGTAGTTTCTCAGGGTGTTTTAGGCTACTCTCCGACATAACTTATTGCGCTATTAGGGGTCTGATGATTACCGCCCCCTAGGCCCGATATGCGATACTCTTAGACGAACAGACCGGACTGTACAGAGATTGTCACATACAGGATGAGTAGGAGTTTGGATGAGTTAGCTCATCGGCCTTCTTATCGACACATACCTGGGTAGCCGTTACGTGCAGCTAGTACCGCTTACGGCTTGTGATTAAACCCACTGCCAGCGTAGTATCGAGTCTTTAGAGTCCCACATAGAGAGTTTCCCTGCACCGGGCAAAAGGTGTAGAGGCCATATGGTTTTACGACTGAGCTTCGATCACTTACGTGTACTTGTGCACATATGATGATCGGGCGGATAATACTAGTGGGCTTTGGTTTTGTAAGGTTCCTAGGCACGCTAATGAGGTCTCACAAGGCATCAACCATGCCAATTTCAAATTTTACGGGTGCCGAGAAACCCTAATACGGATCGTTGACTAGAAGTTTAGGCGAAATACGAAACTAGTTAACAATTTAACTAAAAGAGAGAGGCTACAAGATTTGTAGATCCGGTTCTCCACTTCCTTAGCTCCACGTAGGCATCCTCTCGCTGTCCATCTCGAATCCCGGACTCAATCGTCGGCTTGATCGGAGAAATGGGCGGACTAGGTCGTCGGCTTCGTGCCGAAGAAGATCTACGTCGAGGCATCACAAGTTCAAGCTCCAACTTCACCAAGTTGTGAAACTTGTGAAGAAAACACCCTATACTACTTGGCAAGAGGTAGAGGGTGAAGAAATAGGAGGTGGGTTCACTTTAGAATTGGATTTCTCTCACTTTTGCTCAAGTTGCCATTGATGAAGGCAAGGTTTTTCTTCAAGTGAAGAAGAAGAAGAAGAAGATAATTATGATGAGTATTTCTTCCAAAAAAAGAAAATAAATCAATACTTATCATAATTTCAACCATGATTATGTGTAGAGAGTAAACTATAGTTAGGTGAATGGTTAGGTTTAGGATGAAGACAAAGTGGTGGACTTTCAAAGATGCTTTGAAGCTTCAAGAAGCTTCAAGCAAAGAAAGAAAAAAAAAGCCACCATTTTATCCTTTCCAAAAAGAATAAATAAATAAATAAATTAATTAATTAAAACCCTAACCATTTACTTAAATAAGGTTTAATCAAACATACACACAAACATGCAAGTATCATCAAACATGATACAATCAAGTGCACAAAAGTATATCACATATACAACTTGTGCAATGCAAGTGAGATAATCCATTTAAAGTGAACCAATACTAGTTAATGCAAAGTAATATATCAAATATATAATTATACATTAAATCATTAAATCAACACTTGATTTAACGATCCGGTCATATCGCATATGACCGACTAATATCCAATGTACCGGCTTATCGAATCAATCCTCGATTCAATAACTAGGTTATATCGCATACAACCAATCGATACATTCAAATCGCGAGAATATAATACGGTATCACATACACGTATTATTCTCGGTCCCACACATATCTCATATGCGCTCCTATTTCGTTTCGCTTGAGCCAGGAAACCTCTGTGTAGGACTCTAAAGACTCGTCAATACGCCGGCAGCAGGTGATGATCATATCAAACACCCACAAGCCGCAAGCGGTCTGCTAAACATAACGGCCACCCGGGTATTGAGCGATCAGAAGATCGACGAGCAAGCCCGCTCATACTCCTGTGAATCCAACCAGTAACACTTACCGTACAGTCCGGTCTCGTCGTCTGATATGTCGCATATCTCGCCTAGGGGTGGTAGACGTCAGACCCCAATAGTTCGATAAGTCGTGTCGATATGAGGTCTATAACAGTTCGAGAAACTAATGGTAACACTTACCAGTAAATCTCAGCAACCCTGGCCAGGGATTTCCGGTTATAGCCAATCGAACACAACGCAACATCAACCCCCTATACCGGGAGAGACGAATCCCCTCCTATCGCTCATTGCCTCCATGTGACTCGGGACTGTACCCAAAAACCACCGTTTTGCACGCCCTCTTGGACGTGGTAAGGTGGAAATCAAAGCACAGTGGGAACCACACAAGACTCTATGACGATCTCGGGTCAACAGACTACTCTGTACCAGTGTCACCAGAGAACTGCCATCTGACGTAAGGTATAATACCATCTGGGAGTTCTCGGCGAGTCCGTCCAGTGTACCAAGTCTCCACTGAGCACCCGTATATCATTTCTGATGTCAAACACCAATGGATATGGGATCATCCATCGTCCATCTGTATGGGTCGAGAAGGTATACGCTAGTCTACTCTGGTATATCGATGCCCCGTCTTGATACATTCACGACTAGGGACCTTGAAGGATGTACTTATTGACTACCATGTCCCCACTAGTATGATCCGCATCATAGTCCAGGTAGTCAAGTACACATCCTAAGGGCTTTACCAACATGTAACAGAAAGACAATCAGTGTACACGTTAAGGTAAAGATCAACCAGATAGCATACTATCATGTCGAGCAAGAAAGTCCTCCCTATATATGTCCAAGCATCCACTACAATATACATCCTATGTATAGTAATGGCCTCTAGGGCATACATATAACTAACAATCTCCCACTTGCACTAGGGCCATCTGATAGCAGTGGTTGTAGTATCTCATACTCAACCATCCCATAAGAGTCTCTCTCTGGGAAAAGGCCTTCGTGAGTGGATCCGCCGTGTTATCCTCTGAGTCTGCTCTCCTAACCTCGATCACCCTGGAGATCAACCATCTCCATGATCAGGTGACACTGCCTTAGAATATGTCTGGATCACTGATGGGACCGGCGTTCCTTGGCATAAGCCATAACTCCATTGTCACACAATGGGAGGAACAAAGTTCATCTCATGAACCAATATACATCCAGACTGCCTCTTTGGTAGCATCATAAGCAGCGATGTATCTTGCCTTTAATCGTCTAGTTAGCCACGGTATTTAGCTTGGAACTCTTCCAACATACCGTCCCTCTTGTGAGGGTAAAGACAAAGCCTGTGACTGACATTCAGTCGTCCTTATCACCCTGGAACACTTCCAGTGATTCTCCCCAGGACCAATTGATACCATCTCACTACAACTAGTGAGAATCCTAACATCCAATTAGATCTATCTCATAGATCCAAAACCCAGGATTTAGGAGGTATCATTTTGATCCTACATGGAGAATCATTGTGATAAGCGGAGATTGACCGAGCGTAGCATAGGAAACTCCTTTCTTATCAAGAGTATGACATCCACGTACTCTACGAGGATCACCACCATACTCCCTACTACCTTTTTGTTTATACAAGGTTCATTTACCATGTTGATGATGTAAAACTCTTTGACTAATCCATCAAAACAGATGTTCCAACTCCGCGATGCCTGCTTTATCACATAAACCTTCTTGCACATGTTTCCGCTGCTCCCACTGTATACGAAGCCCTCTGGCTGTGTACTTATAGACGTTCTCTTCTAAAACATCATTTAGAAAAGCAGTCAAGGCACCCAACCGCCAGATATCGTAGTCATGGTATGTAGCCGTGGCAAGTAGGATCTGGATGGGCTTAAGCATAGTTACTTGAAAAGGTTTCATCATTATCCACGCCTGGTCGATGACGAAAAGCTTTAACAAGTCTAGCTTTGAAAGTCTCAACTTTTCCATCTACACCAAGTAATCTTCTCAAGATATACTTGCTCCTGATGGGGATTTAACCCTTCAGATGTAGCAACCAAAGTCCATACTTTGTTGGTGTATAAGGATTCCATCTCAGATCGCTAAGCATCCAGCCATTCTTACAGAGTCACACTCCTGATGGCCAGCTCGAAACTAGTTGGGTCATCATCTCATGATGCAATCCTCGCTCCCACTGTCATAGAGAAACCGAAGTATCTCTCAGGTGGGTGAGGAACCCTACTAGATCGGTGGAGAGGCTGAGATTCGTTGGTAACTATTGAATCCTTTGGTTTTATCAAATCATCTGCTGTAGTTTGTATAGCTGGAACATTTCCAGTTCTACATAACAGATCTTGCCTCGAGCTTGTCCCGATTTTGCTTTTAGACATAGGCCGGACAACCCCAAATCTTAACTAACTTAAGATATGGGCTCTTCCCTTTCCATATCACATATGAAGCGTAGGCAACTGATTTGATCGGAACCCTATTCAATAGGTATGCAGCTTCTCAAGTGCATAACTCCCAAAAGGAAATAGGAAACTCAGTAGTACTCATCATAGAGCACACCATATCACATAGGGTGCTATTGCTCCGCCCCGATATACCATCGTGCTATGGTGTATACGGAGGAGTAATGCTGAGAGAGAATCCCATTCTCCTTTAGAATAGTCCAGGAATTCCGTGCTCAAGTATTCTCCTCCTTGATCTCATCATAGGACATAATACTTATACCCGTATTTTGGTTCTCTACTTCTGACTTATATTCTGTGAATATCTCAAAAGGTTCGGACTTATGTTTCAACAGGAACATGGGTCTGAATCTCGAAAGATCATCAGAGAATGTAATGAAGTATAAAGAACCGGTCTTGGCAAGTGTAGACAAGGGACCTACATACATCAACATGTATCATCCCTAGAGTTCACTAACTCTTTCTCTGTTTCCAGTAAACGGAGCTATGGTCATCTTATCTCTATGACATGACTGGCAAGTTTCACAAGATGTAAATTCAAACAGATTTAAATGTGCATCTATGTGTAACTTCAGCTAGTCGGGTCGCATTGATATGACCTAGTCTACAATGCCTTAAGAAGGATCCATTCATTTCTGAACTACTTCCTCTTGTGTGTGTTCTATATACTAAGAACTGTAGTTTGATTTAGAACGTCAATACTTTTAGATAACGTGCCTGAACCGATCAACTTTTGATATAGGAAATGTTCAAAACATTATCCAACAATACAAAATTATATCCTTTCTTTACTAATAAAGAGATGGATATGATTTTGTATATCAGGTTCGGTATCTAATAACATTCGTTCAGAATCAATGTATTGGTAATACAGGGTGACAGTGACCAACAAACTTGGCTGCAACACTTGCCCCGTTTTCTGCCTCATGAAACTTATCACCCGTTCTCAGTTCTCTACCTAGCAGTAGCCCTATGTAACAGATTACATATCTGGGATCCTGATCCGGTATCAAATACCCAGGACGTAGAGAATAGAGATACAGTTCTGTATAAAGAACACACCCGAAGATGATGCATCAGCATGCACTCTCTTCGTTTGGGTGGCATGGGAATTCTGGTAATCCCCAATTTCCTGCTCTTTCTTATAACAATTATAAGTTGGAGCGGGACCAACGTTCCCCAGCTCAGTATAACAAGCTGGTTCGGTCAATAATCCGTATTTTTATCTTGATTAAGGCGTGATATGGTCGCTACCTGGAGAGAGAGAGAAGAAAACACTCAGCGTGCGCTCTTGCAAGAATAGATTGGTTATATATTTTATCTAATCAGGATGGTTCCCACTGTTTTTTATCAAATCTTCCTTCAAACCTTAAAAGGAAAGACTAGCCGGGATTAATTACACACTACAAGTTCGCCAATCTTTCAGCCAGGCCAGTGTCGGTACTTTGAGGGAGGTCCCCCGTGCTTTCGCAAGAACCTAATTAATGTAAACCTCGTTTTCCCAAAGGCGTAACCCCGTTGACACCTTTCTAGACACCTACTTGATCGGCTAATTGTAATGTGTAAAACTCTCCCAGGAGTAACTCTTACTCGCAGCGGGTATCGGGATCCAACTATCTCATAGAAGGTATGCAATCTCATTGCAAATTTCAACACTTGAAATTCCCGATAATATTTTGCCCCTAGCGTGCTATGACCTTGACGCATGCCAAACAACCCATAGTCCGCTAGTCAAGTTCAACCCGTACATTTCTTGATTGAATTAAACCCACCCGCACGACCCTTGACGCATGCCAAACAACGCCGTACGAATACCCTAATCCAATCGCATCGTATGCTAGCAGATAAGCACTAGTTAGCTACCGTACACTACGCCTTGACGCATGCCAAACAACCGCAGCACGAATACTAACTAGTACTTATCTGAAATGACGGAGGGCTACGACAGGTTTTTTCTGAAAACCTATTGCGTAATGAACTTGATATCGTTGTAGAATCAAATGATTTTAAAATGGAGTGCTTTTGAGGCTTTTCTAGTTTTGCTAAAGGAGTCACTCCCGGTGAAGGGATCGTCGGTCCTTTCCTCGTCGAATGAGGTGCGGGATATATCATATATATCACTGTGCAAAGCAAAAACTCTTAAAAGCAATCAAAAGACAAACCGAGTGTGTAGCATCTGCCAGTTATTGCTAAAGGAGTCACTCCCGGTGAAGGGATCTCGGTCCATTTCCTCATCGAATAAGGTGCAGGATATATCACATATACCGCTGTGCAAAGCAAGAACTGTAGCTACCTGTTTTATTTTTGAAATTCGATTCTACAACATCTTAGGTTTCTTTTATTTCATTAATCACATTAATGAAGTCCCATCATTTAAGTACCTAAACATCACAGATAAATACGACGTACACTTATGCCATCCGCATTCGCCTCGATGTCCCCTCGTGCACCGTTAGGTTAGGTGACTAACGGCAGAGCGGGGCAGGGCTAGCACGGGTGTAAAACATAAGTAACGCCTATATAATATATCATATATACTATATACTGTATCCATCACAGAACATATCACATGATCACATCACAGATATCGCAGCAGAAGAATCATATGAAATATTGGATATACTAGGACGTCCGTGTTTTCAATACGAGCCAGTATAAAACACGGATTCCACGGTCGTGATGAATAGCCAAACCCACACCCCTAGACCCCTACGAGAGCGGCAAGCAACCCTACCAATTCTGGAGTTAGGAGACCCGGACTCGACTCCTCGAGTTGGTCTCCCACTGGACTCCGGAACCCGGTTACTTGTGCTCCCCTCCTTGGGTCTATCCTAGTGCGGAAAAGTAAATAATATACAAAGGGTGACATCTTCCGCAACCTGGAAGTGCCCCAATAAAAGAATATTACATACAAGTTTTTACATGAATGAAAATGAAAAACACTCATCTCACATAAAAACCCCGGCTATTCAAACACGACGATCCAATATAACATATCCAGCAACACATAACATCACATGATATCAACGTAAGTAAATATGCACATCCCAATTGTCGTTGACATATAGCAACGAAACCGGCGATATCACATATTACACTTACGGTCACAGAAAAAAAAGTATAAAACTACAATAGTTGGAATCCGCAACCTCTTTAGACATCGCATGCCTAATCAAATGAATTACTTAGACATCACATGCCTAACAATTATAAACCCCGCATTTTAGTCTCATTATCGAAAACTCTTTTCAATATCAAGTCGGGCAATTCAACAAGATTCCTGACATCCTGATCGAATGCTCGTCGCAAACTTCAGTAGGCGGCCGCACCCCCGACGCCGTCGACCAAGTGCACCAAGGCGGAACACCGCTGCCGCGAGCACCCAAACGGATGCTTTCGGCGACGGGGTTCTCCTACAGTCACTTGGTCGGGGCTATGGGGTGTAGCTGTCTATTAAGTTTACCCGGCGAGTATCCGCGTACGCTACGTGATTGCGACGGACTTTTGATCGCATCAAAATTCCGTGGCAACCGATCAAGTGAGACTAAAGTTCTATGTTTATAACATTCATTCAGTTATCTCATAACTACTTGTGAATTCCAATTATTGTATCCCATTCCAGATAAATAGAAAATGTTAAACTTTCCGATCGAACATCCAAACACCCAAGTTTTCCCGATACAGCTCAACACATGAAACAAGTCTAAAAACATTCAGTTCGTGCCTCAGTACCAACGGTCTAGCTGTAGAAGGGTCAAGCCAACGCCTCACATGTGGCACGCCGTACTGCCCCAAACCCGAAGGTTCAAAGGGCAGTTCAAGACGGTCACATAATCGAGTTAAGGTTTGTTGTCTTCTAGAGGGACCATCGCGTTACTTGCACTACTTAGAACGTGATTAAACACAGAAAAATCCAACAATTGGAAATTTCCCGGCAGGGGAAAAAATGGGTATTTATATCCGGTCGAACTTTTTAACATATTCTAAAATTAGCCGGAAAAAACACATAGACAAAATTAGACAGTCCGATCGAATCTCCGAGTCCCCAATACAACCAAGAAAATTCAACTCTTGCATAAATATTAAAAATTCCCAGAAAAACCAGAAATAACATATAAGAATTACTGTGCAGTAAAAAGTGTCAGAAGAGACCAAGGTGCCGCGGTTCCGCCGCACTATTATCGATTCATGGGTTCCGTTTTATACAGTAATTCTTAGAATATTCTACTGAGTTTTCTGCATATTTTTAATTTGGAAAAAACCCAGTTTTTGAAAAATGTACAGAGAGCCGTTTTCGAGTTAGGGTTTCCGTTCGATCGGACTTCTAACTCCGTCTACGCGTCGCCTAAGGCTCTAGCTTGTCTCTGATACCACTGTAGGCATCCTAGGCACTCTAATGAGGTCTCACAAGGCATCAACCATGCCAATTTCAAATTTTACAAGTGCCGAGAAACCCTAATACGGATCGTTAACTAGAATTTTAGGCGAAAAAGGAAACTAGTTAACAATTTAACTAAAAGAACGGAAATACAACCTTTGTAGATCCGGTCCTCCACCTCCATAGCTCCGTATAGACGTCCCTCCGCTGTACAAATCGGATCTTGGACTCTAGTATCGGCTTCATCGGAGAAATGGGCGGGCTAGGTCATCGACTTCGATGCCGAAGATGATCTATGTCGAAGCATCACTAGATCAAGCTCCCACTTCACCAAGTCATGAACACTTGTGAAGAAAACACCCTATACTACATGGCAAGAGGTAGAGGATGAAGAAATAGGAGGTGGGTTCACTTTAGAATTGGATTTCTCACTCTTTTCATCAAGTCACCATTGATGAAGCAAGGTTTTCAACCATGATTATGTGTAGAGAGTAAACTATAGTTAGGTGAATGGTTAGGTTTAGGATGAAGACAAAGTGGTGGACTTTCAAAGATGCTTTGAAGCTTCAAGAAGCTTCAAGCAAAGAAAGAAAAAAAAAGCCACCATTTTATCCTTTCCAAAAAGAATAAATAAATAAATTAATTAATTAATTAAAACCCTAACCATTTACTTAACTAAGGTTTAATCAAACATACACACAAACATGCAAGTATCATCAAACACGATACGATCAAGTGCACAAAAGTATATCACATATACAACTTGTGCAATGCAAGTGAGATAATCCATTTAAAGTGAACCAATACTAGTTAATGCAAAGTAATATATCAAATATATAATTATACATTAAATCATTAAATCAACACTTGATTTAACGATCCGGTCATATCGCATATGACCGACTAATATCCAATGTACCGGCTTATCGAATCAATCCTCGATTCGATAACTAGGTTATATCGCATACGACCAATCGATACATTCAAATCGCGAGAATATAATACGGTATCACATACACGCATTATTCTCGGTCCCGCACATATCTCATATGCTCTCCTATTTCGTTTCGCTTGAGCCAGGAAACCTCTGTGTAGGACTCTAAAGACTCGTCAATACGCCGGCAGCAGGTGATGATCATATCAAACACCCACAAGCCGCAAGCGGTCTGCTAAACATAACGGCCACCCGGGTATTGAGCGATCAGAAGATCGACGAGCAAGCCCGCTCATACTCCTGTGAATCCAACCAGTAACACTTACCATACAGTCCGGTCTCGTCGTCTGATATGTCGCATATCTCGCCTAGGGGTGGTAGACGTCAGACCCCAATAGCTCGATAAGTCGTGTCGATATGAGGTCTATAACAGTTCGAGAAACTAATGGTAACACTTACCAGTAAATCTCAGCAACCCTGGCCAGGGATTTCCGGTTATAGCCAATCGAACACAGCGCAACATCAACCCCCTATACCGGGAGAGACGAATCCCCTCCTATTTCTCATTGCCTCCATGTGACTCGGGACTGTACCCAAAAACCACCGTTTTGCACGCCCTCTTGGACGTGGTAAGGTGGAAATCAAAGCACAGTGGGAACCACACAAGACTCTATGACGATCTCGGGTCAACAGACTACTCTGTACCAGTGTCACCAGAGAACTGCCATCTGACGTAAGGTATAATACCATCTGGGAGTTCTCGGCGAGTCCGTCCAGTGTACCCAGTCTCCACTGAGCACCCGTATATCATCTCTGATGTCAAACACTAATGGATATGGGATCATCCATCGCCCATCTGTATGGGTCGAGAAGGTATACGCTAGTCTACTCTGGTATATCGATACACCCACGACTAGGGACCTTGAATGATGTACTTATGGACTACCATGTCCCCACTAGTATGATCCGCATCATAGTCCTGGTAGTCAAGTACACATCCTAAGGGCTTTACCAACATGTAACAGAGAGACAATCAGTGTACACGTTAAGGTAAAGATCAACCAGATAGCATACTATCATGTCGAGCAAGAAAGTCCTCCCTATATATGTCCAAGCATCCACTACAATATACATCCTATGTATAGTAATGGCCTCTAGGGCATACATATAACTAACAATCTCCCACTTGCACTAGGGCCATCTGATAGCAGTGGTTGTAGTATCTCATACTCAACCATCCCATAAGAGTCTCTCTCTGGGAAAAGGCCTTCGTGAGTGGATCCACCGTGTTATCCTCTGAGTCTGCTCTCCTAACCTCGATCACCCTAGAGATCAACCATCTCCATGATCAGGTGACACTGCCTTAGAATATGTCTGGATCACTGATGGGACCGGCGTTCCTTGGCATAAGCCGCAACTCCATTGTCACACAATGGGAGGAACAAAGTTCATCTCATGAACCAATATACATCCAGACTGCCTCTTTGGTAGCATCATAAGCAGCGATGTATCTTGCCTTTAATCGTCTAGTTAGCCACGGTATTTAGCTTGGAACTCTTCTAACATACCGTCCCTCTTGTGAGGGTAAAGACAAAGCCTGTGACTGACATTCAGTCGTCTTTATCACCCTGGAACACTTCCAGTGATTCTCCCCAGGACCAATTGATACCATCTCACTACAACTAGTGAGAATCCTAACATCCAATTAGATCTATCTCATAGATCCAAAACCCAGGATTTAGGAGGTATCATTTTGATCCTACATGGAGAATCATTGTGATAAGCGGAGATTGACCGAGCGTAGCATAGGAAACTCCTTTCTTATCAAGAGTATGACATCCACGTACTCTACGAGGATCACCACCATACTCCCTACTACCTTTTTGTTTATACAAGGTTCATCTACCATGTAGATGATGTCAAACTCTTTGACTAATCCATCAAAACAGATGTTCCAACTCCGCGATGCCTGCTTTATCACATAAACCTTCTTGCACATGTTTCCGCTGCTCCCACTGTCTACGAAGCCCTCTGGCTGTGTACTTATAGACGTTCTCTTCTAAAACATCATTTAGAAAAGCAGTCAAGGCACCCAACCGCCAGATATCGTAGTCATGGTATGTAGCCGTGGCAAGTAGGATCTGGATGGGCTTAAGCATAGTTACTTGAAAAGGTTTCATCATTATCCACGCCTGGTCGATGACGAAAAGCTTTAACAAGTCTAGCTTTGAAAGTCTCAACTTTTCCATCTACACCAAGTAATCTTCTCAAGATATACTTGCTCCTGATGAGGATTTAACCCTTCAGATGTAGCAACCAAAGTCCATACTTTGTTGGTGTATAAGGATTCCATCTCAGATCGCTAAGCATCCAGCCATTCTTACAGAGTCACACTCCTGATGGCCAGCTCGAAACTAGTTGGGTCATCATCTCATGATGCAATCCTCGCTCCCACTGTCATAGAGAAACCGAAGTATCTCTCAGGTGGGTGAGGAACCCTACTAGATCGGCGGAGAGGCTGAGATTCGTTGGTAACTATTGTATCCTTTGGTTTTATCAAATCATCTGCTGTAGTTTGTATAGCTGGAACATTTCCAGTTCTACATAACAGATCTTGCCTCGAGCTTGTCCCGATTTTGCTTTTAGACATAGGCCGGACAACCCCAAATCTTAACTAACTTAAGATATGGGCTCTTCCCTTTCCATATCACATATGAAGTGGTAGGCAACTGATTTGATCGGAACCCTATTCAATAGGTATGCAGCTTCTCAAGTGCATAACTCCCAAAAGGAAATAGGAAACTCAGTAGTACTCATCATAGAGCACACCATATCACATAGGGTGCTATTGCTCCGCCCCGATATACCATCGTGCTATGGTGTATACGTAGGAGTAATGCTGAGAGAGAATCCCATTCTCCTTTAGAATAGTCCAGGAATTCCGTGCTCAAGTATTCTCCTCCTTGATCTCATCATAGGACATAATACTTATACCCGTATTTTGGTTCTCTACTTCTGACTTATATTCTGTGAATATCTCAAAAGGTTCGGACTTGTGTTTCAACAGGAACATGGGTCTGAATCTCGAAAGATCATCAGAGAATGTAATGAAGTATAAAGAACCGGTCTTGGCAAGTGTAGACAGGGGACCTACATACATCAACATGTATCATCCCTAGAGTTCACTAACTCTTTCTTTGTTTCCAGTAAACGGAGCTATGGTCATCTTATCTCTGTGACATGACTGGCAAGTTTCACAAAATGTAAATTCAAACAGATTTAAATGTGCATCTATGTGTAACTTCAGCTAGTCGGGTCGCATTGATATGACCTAGTCTACAATGCCTTAAGAAGGATCCGTTCATTTCTGAACTACTTCCTCTTGTGTGTGTTCTATATACTAAGAACTGTAGTTTGATTTAGAACGTCAATACTTTTAGATAACGTGCCTGAACCGATCAACTTTTGATATAGGAAATGTTCAAAACATTATCCAACAATACAAAATTATATCCTTTCTTTACTAATAAAGAGATGGATATGATTTTGTATATCAGGTTCGGTATCTAATAACATTCGTTCAGAATCAATGTATTGGTAATACAGGGTGACAGTGACCAACAAACTTGGCTGCAACACTTGCCCCGTTTTCTGCCTCATGAAACTTATCACCCGTTCTCAGTTCTCTACCTAGCAGTAGCCCTATGTAACAGATTACATATCTGGGATCCTGATCCGGTATCAAATACCCAGGACGTAGAGAATAGAGATACAGTTCTGTATAAAGAACACACCCGAAGATGATGCATCAGCAAGCACTCTCTTCGTTTGGGTAGCATGGGAATTCTGGTAATCCCCAATTTCCTGCTCTTTCTTATAACAATTATAAGTTGGAGCGGGACCAACGTTCCCCAGCTCAGTATAACAAGCGGGTTCGGTCAATAATCCGTATTTTTATCTTGATTAAGGCGTGATATGGTCGCTACCTGGAGAGAGAGAGAACAAAACACTCAGCGTGCGCTCTTGCAAGAATGGATTGGTTATATATTTTATCTAATCAGGATGGTTCCCATTGTTTTTTATCAAATCTTCCTTCAAACCTTAAAAGGAAAGACTAGCCGGGATTAATTACACACTACAAGTTCGCCAATCTTTCAGCCAGGCCAGTGTCGGTACTATGAGGGAGGTCCCCCGTGCTTTCGCACGAACCTAATTAATGTAAACCTCGTTTTCCCAGAGGCGTAACCCCGTTGACACCTTTCTAGACACCTACATGATCGGCTAATTGTAATGTGTAAAACTCTCCCAGGAGTAACTCTTACTCGCAGCGGGTATCGGGATCCAACTATCTCATAGAAGGTATGCAATCTCATTGCAAATTTCAACACTTGAAATTCCCGATAATATTTTGCCCCTAGCGTGCTATGACCTTGACGCATGCCAAACAACCCATAGTCCGCTAGTCAAGTTCAACCCGTACATTTCTTGATTGAATTAAACCCACCCGCACGACCCTTGACGCATGCCAAACAATGCCGTACGAATACCCTAATCCAATCGCATCGTATGCTAGCAGATAAGCACTAGTTAGCTACCGTACACTACGCCTTGACGCATGCCAAACAACCGCAGCACGAATACTAACTAGTACTTATCTGAAATGACGGAGGGATACGACAGGTTTTTTCTGAAAACCTATTGCGTAATGAACTTGATATCGTTGTAGAATCAAATGATTTTAAAATGGAGTGCTTTTGAGGCTTTTCTAGTTTTGCTAAAGGAGTCACTCCCGGTGAAGGGATCGTCGGTCCTTTCCTCGTCGAATGAGGTGCGGGATATATCATATATATCACTGTGCAAAGCAAAAACTCTTAAAAGCAATCAAAAGACAAAACGAGTGTGTAGCATCTGCCAGTTATTGCTAAAGGAGTCACTCCCGGTGAAGGGATCTCGGTCCTTTCCTCATCGAATAAGGTGCAGGATATATCACATATACCGCTGTGCAAAGCAAGAACTGTAGCTACCTGTTTTATTTTTGAAATTCGATTCTACAACATCTTAGGTTTCTTTTATTTCATTAATCACATTAATGAAGTCCCATCATTTAAGTACCTAAACATCACAGATAAATACGACGTACACTTATGCCATCCGCATTCGCCTCGATGTCCCCTCGTGCACCGTTAGGTTAGGTGACTAACGACAGAGCGGGGCAGGGCTAGCGCGGGTGTAAAACATAAGTAACGCCTATATAATATATCATATATACTATATACTGTATCCATCACAGAACATATCACATGATCACATCACAGATATCGCAGCAGAAGAATCATATGAAATATTGGATATACTAGGACGTCCGTGTTTTCAATACGAGCCAGTATAAAACACGGATTCCACGGTCGTGATGAATAGCCAAACTTACACCCCTAGACCCCTACGAGAGCGGCAAGCAACCCTACCAATTCTGGAGTTAGGAGACCCGGACTCGACTCCTCGAGTTGGTCTCCCACTGGACTCCACAACCCGGTTACTTGTGCTCCCCTCCTTGGGTCTATCCTAGTGCGGAAAAGTAAATAATATACAAAGGGTGACATCTTCCGCAACCTGGAAGTGCCCCAATAAAAGAATATTACATACAAGTTTTTACATGAATGAAAATGAAAAACACTCATCTCACATAAAAAACCCCGGCTATTCAAACACGACGATCCAATATAACATATCCAGCAACACATAACATCACATGATATCAACGTAAGTAAATATGCGCATCCCAATTGTCGTTGACATATAGCAACGAAACCGGCGATATCACATATTACACTTACGGTCACAGAAAAGAAAGTGTAAAACTACAACAGTTGGAATCCGCAACCTCTTTAGACATCGCATGCCTAATCAAATGAATTACTTAGACATCACATGCCTAACAATTATAAACCCCGCATTTTAGTCTCATTATCGAAAACTCTTTTCAATATCAAGTCGGGCAATTCAACAAGATTCCTGACATCCTGATCGAATGCTCGTCGCAAACTTCAGTAAGCGGCCGCACCCCCGACGCCGTCGACCAAGTGCACCAAGGCGGAACACCGCTGCCGCGAGCACCCGAACGGATGCTTTCGGCGATGGGGTTCTCCTACAGTCACTTGGTCGGGGCTATGGGGTGTAGCTGTCTATTAAGTTTACCCGGCGAGTATCCGCGTACGCTACGTGATTGCGACGGACTTTTGATCGCATCAAAATTCCGTGGCAACCGATCAAGTGAGACTAAAGTTCTATGTTTATAACATTCATTCAGTTATCTCATAACTACTTGTAAATTCCAATTATTGTATCCCATTCCAGATAAATAGAAAATGTTAAACTTTCCGATCGAACATCCAAACACCCAAGTTTTCCCGATACAGCTCAACACATGAAACAAGTCTAAAAACATTCAGTTCGTGCCTCAGTACCAACGGTCCAGCTGTAGAAGGGTCAAGCCAACGCCTCACATGTGGCACGCCGTACTGCCCCAAACCCGAAGGTTCAAAGGGCAGTTCAAGACGGTCACATAATCGAGTTAAGGTTTGTTGTCTTCTAGAGGGACCATCGCGTTACTTGCACTACTTAGAACGTGATTAAACTACAGAAAAATCCAACAATTGGAAATTTCCCGGCAGGGGAAAAAATGGGTATTTATATCCGGTCGAACTTTTTAACATATTCTAAAATTAGCCGGAAAAAACACACAGACAAAATTAGACAGTCCGATCGAATCTCCGAGTCCCCAATACAACCCAGAAAATTCAACTCTTGAATAAATATTAAAAATTCCCAGAAAAACCAGAAATAACATATAAAAATTACTGTGCAGTAAAAAGTGTCAGAAGAGACCAAGGTGCCGCGGAACCGCCGCATTAGGCATGCCAATACCGCGGTTCCGCCGCACTATTATCGATTCATGGGTCCCGTTTTATACAGTAATTCTTAGAATATTCTACTGAGTTTTCTGCATATTTTTAATATGGAAAAAACCCAGTTTTTGAAAAATGTACAGAGAGCCGTTTTCGGGTTAGGGTTTCGGTTCGATCGGACTTCTAACTCCGTCTACGCGTCGCCTAAGGCTCTAGCTTGTCTCTGATACCACTGTAGGCATCCTAGGCACTCTAATGAGGTCTCACAAGGCATCAACCATGCCAATTTCAAATTTTACAAGTGCCGAGAAACCCTAATACAGATCGTTAACTAGAATTTTAGGCGAAAAAGGAAACTAGTTAACAACTTAACTAAAAGAACGGAAATACAACCTTTGTAGATCCGGTCCTCCACCTCCATAGCTCCGTGTAGACGTCCCTCCGCTGTACAAATCGGATCTTGGACTCTAGTATCGGCTTCATCGGAGAAATGGGCGGGCTAGGTCATCGACTTCGATGCCGAAGATGATCTACGTCGAAGCATCACTAGATCAAGCTCCCACTTCACCAAGTCATGAAGACTTGTGAAGAAAACACCCTATACTACATGGCAAGAGGTAGAGGATGAAGAAATAGGAGGTGGGTTCACTTTAGAATTGGATTTCTCACTCTTTTCATCAAGTCACCATTGATGAAGCAAGGTTTTCAACCATGATTATGTGTAGAGAGTAAACTATAGTTAGGTGAATGGTTAGGTTTAGGATGAAGACAAAGTGGTCGACTTTCAAACATGCTTTGAAGCTTCAAGAAGCTTCAAGCAAAGAAAGAAAAAAAAAAGCCACCATTTTATCCTTTCCAAAAAGAATAAATTAATTAATTAATTAAAACCCTAACCATTTACTTAACTAAGGTTTAATCAAACATACACACAAACATGCAAGTATCATCAAACATGATACAATCAAGTGCACAAAAGTATATCACATATACAACTTGTGCAATGCAAGTGAGATAATCCATTTAAAGTGAACCAATACTAGTTAATGCAAAGTAATATATCAAATATATAATTATACATTAAATCATTAAATCAACACTTGATTTAACGATCCGGTCATATCGCATATGACCGACTAATATCCAATGTACCGGCTTATCGAATCAATCCTCGATTCGATAACTAGGTTATATCACATACGACCAATCGATACATTCAAATCGCGAGAATATAATACGGTATCACATACACGCATTATTCTCGGTCCCGCACATATCTCATATGCGCTCCTATTTCATTTCGCTTGAGCCAGGAAACCTCTGTGTAGGACTCTAAAGACTCGTCAATACGCCGGCAGCAGGTGATGATCATATCAAACACCCACAAGCCGCAAGCGGTCTGCTAAACATAACGGCCACCCGGGTATTGAGCGATCAGAAGATCGACGAGCAAGCCCGCTCATACTCCTGTGAATCCAACCAGTAACACTTACCATACAGTCCGGTCTCATCGTCTGATATGTCGCATATCTCGCCTAGGGGTGGTAGACGTCAGATCCCAATAGCTCGATAAGTCGTGTCGATATGAGGTCTATAACAGTTCGAGAAACTAATGGTAACACTTACCAGTAAATCTCAGCAACCCTGGCCAGGGATTTCCGGTTATAGCCAATCGAACACAGCGCAACGTCAACCCCCTATACCGGGAGAGACGAATCCCCTCCTATCGCTCATTGCCTCCATGTGACTCGGGACTGTACCCAAAAACCACCATTTTGCACGCCCTCTTGGACGTGGTAAGGTGGAAATCAAAGCACAGTGGGAACCACCCAAGACTCTATGACGATCTCGGGTCAACAGACTACTCTGTACCAGTGTCACCAGAGAACTGCCATCTGACGTAAGGTATAATACCATCTGGGAGTTCTTGGCGAGTCCGTCCAGTGTACCCAGTCTCCACTGAGCACCCGTATATCATCTCTGATGTCAAACACCAATGGATATGGGATCATCCATCGCCCATCTGTATGGGTCGAGAAGGTATACGCTAGTATACTCTGGTATATCGATGCCCCGTCTCGATACACCCATGACTAGGGACCTTGAAGGATGTACTTATGGACTACCATGTCCCCACTAGTATGATCCGCATCATAGTCCTGGTAGTCAAGTACACATCCTAAGGGCTTTACCAACATGTAACAGAGAGACAATCAGTGTACACGTTAAGGTAAAGATCAACCAGATAGCATACTATCATGTCGAGCAAGAAAGTCCTCCCTATATATGTCCAAGCATCCACTACAATATACATCCTATGTATAGTAATGGCCACTAGGGCATACATATAACTAACAGGTTTAAGCCGGATCCTAGTATTATATTGATGGATTATTTTCGTCTCTTTGTATTAGTATTCTTCGGAATACGGATGCGGGTATGTATATACGGATGAGGGGCATTCTCGTAATTTTCTCGGGAAAGCTTCTAGAAGTTGGACACCTCATTAGGGTTTTATTCTTTATTGGATTAAACAAAATGAGGTGGAGGAAATGAGGTGGATTTCTACATTGAATCTAGCATGGCTACTTGGTGACTCATGGCATAACTCACCACTAGATATTTATGAAGCATGGTTAATATTTTGTTGTGATAATTATCTCATGAATTATTGATATGCTTCATTTTTCTAACAGAGGACGGCCAAGCTTCATTCAAGTTCACACTCCACTCACATTTTCTTCAAGTCTTCTTCTTCCTCCTGTAAACCCTAAAAGCTCTCATGTATTGAGAATCCTAGAGTTCCAAGAGATAAATTAATCCATCTTCTTACTCTACACCCTCTAGGACTTCTAGTTTAGAGAACTAGAAGCCGTAGTTACCTCGGATTTGAGGTAGGAGCTCGGACTATAGACTCTCGGGTGGATCGTCTTTGACTCGAGGAGGCCGTCGAGGTTGCTTCGATACATTTCGATCCTCGAAGACTACGATGACGAAGAGGACAGCGAGAAGACCCGCAGGACACGTACTATGAGGTATAACATTCATCCGGGTAGTTAAACCTCAAGTAGTTTGCTAGCTATGGTTTATGATCGATCCTTGGTTCAAGTCGGTGTTACGAAGCCCGTAAAAATCATATTTTACAATTTCTGCCTCCCTGCGAACACGTGGGGTGCACCAAATCGACTTACAGTGGTATCAGAGCCTCTCATAAACCTTAGATAGCTTGTAGCGACTTTAGAAATCCGCCGTTTTTGTCGTGCAAAAACTGCCGATAAAAACAGTTTCCAAAAATGATGTTTTGAGTTGTTTACACACCCCTCGGGCTCACGGTTTGAATCGAGAAGCTACGGGGTGGTGCGTGGGCACCTTAGGGAACCCTCCTGGGGGGACTGAATAGCTGGGCCCACTCCCCAAGATCACCACAAGATGGTCTTGGTTGTAGGGACCCGAAACTGCCCCACCTTAGGCAGTTTCGGGTCTGCCTCACCCCCTGGCCACCTGGTGGTGGCCTCGGGGTGGGGTACCCACTCTACGCCCCCAACTTGAAGTTAATTTCGTGCTCTAACTCTCCGCGAAGGTTTGGACACGTTTCGTTTTGATTCAGACTTCCAAATTGGCTTAAAACGATCGTTTTTGGAACTTTAGCTCACTGAATTTTCAAATTTTGGAAAATTGGTTTAGTTTGCTAATTGCATGAGAAATTCTAATGTCGCTGTTACTTTACAAGATTTGTGATGTGTATGTGTTTGGAAATATCGACTAATTGCTATACGTCGATTAGTCGGGGTTGCACATATCTGTGATGTTGTTATGTTGGTTTGAGTATATGAACTTGTTGGATCGTCGTGGATGGATAGCCGGGGATGTAAGATGAGGGTTTTCATTCTATCATCCGATGTAAATTTTAAAGTGATGTAATATTATTTGCCGGGCACATCCGGGTTGAGGTTGTAGCCACCGTTGTATTATTTCTTTTACTGTTTTCTGCTCTTATGATAGACCCAAAATGGGGTGCACAAACTACCAGGTACTTTGAAGTGCCGAGTAGCCTACTCGTTTTACTGAGGGAGGTTGCTTCACTTCGGGTATTTGGCGGGTAGTTTGCCGCACCCGTAGGGGTCTGGAGTGGGGTTTGTTTATTCATCACGACCGTGGAATCCGTCTTTCGTTATAGGCTTAAACGAAACGCGGAATTCCTAATATATCCAATATATTCATCTGTGATCTGGAATACCTATTATTGCGTGAGATGAATGGTTATATTATATATGTTATATAATAGGCGTTGCTTATTTTTTGCATCCGCGCTAGTTCAGCCCCCGCTCTGGCGTTAGTTAAGTAACCTAACGGTGTTAGAAGGGGCCCGGTGGCGAATGCGGATGGTATAAGCGTATGTTGTATTTTCGTTTCTTTCTGCAATAGTAGGTTAAATGATGGGACTGCATTATTAATGCAAAGCAAACAAACCAAAGCTAAATCGTTGGAATAAATTTTAAAACCGCTCGGTTATTTTAAAACATGAGACTTTTAAATGCGGAGCTTAAACCACTCCTTTTAAAAGCTATCAGGTTCCTTTAATTATATCAAGTTCACTATGTTCACGGTTTCGCCAAAACCATTCGTAGCCCTCCGTCATTTCAGTTGAATATTCAGTAGTATTCAAGCTATGTATTTTGACATTCGCCAAGGCATAGTGTTTGGTAGCTACCGGGTATTCATCTGTAGCATAGATAGATGCGTCGGTTTAGGACAGTCGTACTACTATTTTGGCCTTCGTCAAGGGTATGTACGGGTTGGTTCAAATTAACATTGACAATGGCGGGTAGAACTTGACATGTGACTTATGATACGTTGGCCTTCGTCAAAGTCATAAGAGCTGGGGCAAAAATCCACATCGGGAGTTTCTAAAGAAACTGAAACTTGCTAGTGCTGCATACCGTTTGGAGTGTGATAATGTTGGTAGGATTCCTTCAGGATTATCACACGATGATATTTGGATCTCGATCCTACTATGAGTATATGCTACTCCCCGGGAGATTTTTCACTTAATGATCAATGCTATAAACCAAGTAGGTGTCTAGAACAGTGTTAGCGGGGCTACGCCTCCAGAGAAAAGAGCTTATATAATTAAGGAACTTCACGAAAGCGTCGTAAAATCTCCCTCGAAGTACCAACACAAGCCTGGACGAACGGTTAAGCAAGTACTGTACGGTGAGATTAATCCTGACTAATTCTTCTTTTATGGTTTGAGGAAGGATTCGAGAAACAGTAGGAGCCATCCTGTTTAGATAAACTAAAAACCAATCTAAACTTGCAAGAGTATCATGCTGAGTGTTTTCTTCTCTCTCTCCTAATTGCAGTGACTATGTGACCAGATTAGGTTACAGATAGATAATAAAATGGTTGAGTTATACTATATTAACTGGCAAAGATCTGTCCAAATGTCCATTACCTATGACAAGCTGGACCACCTCATTACTACTCAAAGCCCCCGCTGTCCCAGGTCCAGTTTTCATCGCCACGGTTATTGATATTCGTAAGACAAGAAAAAAAGACTGTGCGAATTCCAAGTGCCTCATGTTGGCCTCAGTTGATAGTGTATACCAGAGGCAGCACGAGAAGATGGACTTAGTTTCTATCTTCCTCCATAACAAAGTTTTATATGGAGAGCAATCTCGTATCGTAAGATATGAGATCTCGAAGGAATTGCTTCAAGCGAGGTTGGCTATCGGGTCATTTATAGGGGACCACGTCCCTACAATGATTAGCTATATTAAACAGCTCACGGACCTGGAGACCACGTTGGAGAATGAGTCAGTACAACAGCTCACGGACCTGGAGACCACGTTGGAGAACGAGTCATGTACTGACTTTATTCTACAGTCCCTACCTCCTACTTATGCCCAGAGGAAGAAGGTTATACTTCCAGTTGAGGGCACCCTGAAGGAAATCAGGGAGACACCCGCTCTGCTTATTGGGGATCTTCCTCTTCTGGATCTAAGGCGAAATCCAAGGGTGAGAAGAATAAGACCTCCACAAACCCGTTAGGCGGTGTCGGTAAGGTAGAAGAAAAGGAAAGGGCAAAAGTTTCGGGGTTAAAAGTAGGGAAGGAGGGATGATCCTATTATCACGGGAAAGGGCATTGGCAGAAAGGATGCAAGGCTTGGAAAGCCAGAATCCAAGATCCGAAGCACGTTGTGGCTTCGACTTCGGGTGTGTTTATGATTGATAATAGTCTATCAATTAACTCTACTTCTTGGGTACTTGATACCGGATCAGGATCTCATATCTGTAATTCATTACATGCTTTGAGAAACTGTAGAGTTATCAGGGCAGGTGATATGACTCTCAGGGTTACTAACGGAATGAGTGTGGACGCTGTATCCGTAGGGTATATCATCTAGAATTGACAAGTGGGCAGATATTGATTCTACGTAACTGTTTGTGTGTACCAAGTCTAGTATGTAAGCGATGTGGTTCACATCTGCCTAAATCAAAGTTTGATTGGGTCAGGTACACTAGAGGACAATATATATTGAATCAATCTCAGGTTTTCAAACGTTCAGAACACACTTAAAAGAAAGTCTCAAGGATTAAATAAGGCTCTCTTAAGGCATTGTTGACTGAGTCACATCAATGAAACATGGTTGTCGAAGTTACATAGAGAGAGATATTGGAATCTGTTCGGATATCAGTCTTATGGAACTTGTCAATCTTATCTCATAGGAAAGATGACAAAGATTCCGTTCACTGGACACGGAGTAAGAGCGAGCGAGCTCTTAGGACTCATACACAGCGACATGTGTAGTCCAAAATCTACAGATGCACAAAGTGGATATTCCTATTTCATTACTTTTACGTAAGGATATGTCTTCTTGATGAAGTATAAATCTGAGATCTTTGAGAAATTCCGAGAATATAAGTATGAAGTGGAAAAACAAACAGGCAAAAGTATCAAGACACTGAGATCTGATCGATGTGGTGAATACTTAATTGCCGAGTTCCTGGATTACTTAAAAGAGAATGAAATTCTCTCTCAGTTTACTTCTCCATACACACCACAACACAACGGTGTATCGGAAAGACGGAACCAAACCCTATTGGATATGGTTCGTTACATGATAAGCAACGCTGAGTTGCCGCAATCCTTCTGAAGTTATGCACTAGAATCAGCTGCATATCTTTTGAATAAGATTCCTATCAAGACTGTGCCTACAACACCATATCAGATGTGGAGTGGGAAGAAACCCTATCTTCAATATCTGAAGATATAGGGATGTCCAGCTTTTGTTGAAAAGCAGTATGTGGACAAGCTCGAGGCACTCAGTACTGTATAGGTTTGTGCAATACCCAAAGAACTCCAATTGGTATCTTTCCTATTACGCAGAGGAACAAAAGGTTTTTTGTTCCTCGTCATGCCCACTTTTTAGAAAATAAATTTTTTGTAAAAGGAAATAGTGGGAGCGCAATAGAACTAGAAGAAATTCCAGAACCACAAACTATTACTGAAAATATGGTAGAACCAGAGGTTGCAAAGAACTAGACATCCCAGCGCCAATCTGCAGGACTAGTAGTCAGTCTCATCCGCCCGAGAGATACTACGGTTTTCTCATAGACAGGGATCGAGAGGATTGCATCATTGACAATGATGAGCCAACTACCTTCCAGTAAGCCATTCATAGCGGCGACTCGGTAAAATGGCTGGATGCAATGCGGACCAAAATGGAGTCCCTGTACACAAACAAAGTATGCACTTTGAACATTGCTCCAAAATGGGTAAAACCCGTAGGATGCAAATGGATTTTCAGAAAGAAGATTGGTATAGATGGATAGGTTGAAACCTATAAGGCTAGACTTATTGCAAAAGGTTTTCGTCAAAGACCTAGTTTGGACCATGATGAAACCTTTTCTCCAGTGTCTATGCTCAAATCCATTCGGATCCTTCTTGCCATTGCTGCCTTCTAAGATTTTGAGATCCTGCAGATGGACGTAGAGACGGCTTTTCTAAATGGTAATTTGAAAGAGTGCATCTATATGGATCAGCCAGAGGGTTTCAATCAAAGTGGGAGCAGCGAGACAGTGTGCAGGTTGGTTAAGTCCATTTATGAACTAAAGTAGGAATCGCGGAGTTGGAACATCTGTTATTATTAAGACAGTCAAAGAATTCAACTTTATCAAAAATCCAGATGAACCATGCATTTATAGTAAGATTGTAGCAAGAACTGTGGAATTCCTCGTTGAGTACATGGATGACATTCGCTTGATAAGAAATGGCATTCCTATGCTATAATCAGTCAAAGGATTCTTGTCACAGAGGTTCTCCATGAAAGATCTGGGTGATACCAACTACATTCTGAGGATCCAGATCTATCATGATAGATCAAAGAGGATGGTGGGACTTTCACAGTCAAGGTACAACAACACCATACTGAAAATATTTAGTATGGACAATTCTAAGCGCGGTAGTCTACCGGCTTGTCACGGAATCACCCTCTCCAAAGAGATATCTTCCAAGACTGATTTAGAAAGGCCTTGCATATCGATTATACCCTACGCTTCTACGGTAGGCTTTATAATGTATGTGATGTTGTGTACCAGACCAGATGTTACTTAAGCACTAGCGTGGTAAGCCGGTATCAGTCAAACCCAGAGGAGAAGCACTGGATAGCAGTAAAGAACATTCTCAAGTACCTGAGAAGGACTAAGAGATGTTTTTGGTGCATGGCGGAAAAGACATCCAGATCGAGACCTTTGCTGACTCCATCTTCCAAGTGATAAGGATGACTCTAAGCCCATGTCAGGTTATGTCTTTACCCTCAGTGGAGGGGCGGTCTGTTGGAAGAGCTCTAAGCAGAACGCCATTGCAGACTCGACGATTGAAACGGAGTAGTTTGCTGCATGAGACGCCGCAAAAGAGGCAGTCTGGATATGGAAGTTCTTAACTGAACTTCATGTGGTTCCTTCCATTGTTGGTCTAATACTTTAGTATTATGACAACAACGGCGCCATAGCTTTAGGGACGGAACCCAGTTCCCATCAGAGGTCCAGACATATCTTGAGGCGGTACCACCTGATCAGGGAGATCATTGATCCCCAGGAGATCGAGATGAGGAGAGTAGATACGGAGAACAACACTGCAAATCCACTCATAGAGGCCATACCTCATACAGTATTCGAGAGGCTATTCGAGATCTTCGGTCTGCGATATGCCGGTATATGGCCTTAGTGAAAATGGGAGATTGTTAGTGATATATTCCCTAGAGGCCATTATTATATCATACTGGATTGTATATTACTTAATGGGAGCTTATGATATACACGGATATAGTAACAGTCTTGCTCGAAATGCTACCTGGTTTGTTTCTACCTCAATATGTGCATGTGTTTTCTTAGCATATCGCTTATACATATTGGTAGAGCCCTTAAGATCTATGCTTGATTATCAGCGTTGTGATGGTAGTCACACTAGTGGGGGCTGGGTAGTCTATAAGCACATCTTATACAGATCTCTAGTCATAGGATTATCAAGATGGGGCATTGATACTCCAGAGTAGACTAGTGTATACGCTTCTCATCCCAGTAGGGGAGATGGTCTGACCCATAGACATTAGTATGTCGTACTAGAGATAGTATGCAGGTGCTCATTAAGTTATGAGTACACTGGACAGGACTCATCGGGAACTGTAGGTGGGTATTATACCTAACGTCGGGTAGCAGTTCCCAGGTGACATGAGTACAGCTTAGTCCGTCGACTTAACACTGCTACTTCTCCTCGAGTGTGTTCCCACTGTATTTTGATTACTACCCTACCACGGCTCAAAGGAGTCGTGCAAACAGGTAGTAGTTGGGTGCAGTCCCGAAGCACTTGGAGGCAGTGGCGGTTAGATAGGATTCATCTCTCCCGGTATTGGGGGTTGATATCGTGCTGTGTTCGGAAGGCCATTACACAAAGTCCTTGGCCAAGGCAAGCGAGATTTACTGGTAGGTACTCTAGTAGTTTCTCATGGTGTTTTGGGATATTCTCCGACACAACTTATTGCGCTATTAGGGGTCTGACGATTACCGCCCCCTAGGCCCAATATGCGATACTCTTA
This sequence comes from Agapanthus africanus, assembly GCA_030015575.1. Classification (NCBI taxonomy): domain Eukaryota; kingdom Viridiplantae; phylum Streptophyta; class Magnoliopsida; order Asparagales; family Amaryllidaceae; genus Agapanthus; species Agapanthus africanus. The sequence continues at coordinate 646,193,424 of CM057337.1, read as the reverse complement.
GACGAACAGACTGGACTGTACAGAGATTGTCATATACAGGCTCAGTAGGAGTTCGGATGAGTTAGCTCATCGGCCTTCTTATCGACACATACCTGGGTATCTGTTACGTGCAGCTAGTACCGCTTGCGGCTTGTGGTTAAACCCACTGCCAGCGTAATGTCGAGTCTTTAGAGTCCCACATAGAGAGTTTCCTTGCACCGGGCAAAAGGTGTAGAGGCCGTATGGTTTTACGGCTGGGCTTCGATCACTTACGTGTACTTGTGCACGCATGATGATCTGGCGGATAATACTAGTGGGCTTTGGTTTAAGCCGGATCCTTGTATTATATTGATGAATTATTTTCGTTTCTTTGTATTCATATTCTTCGGAATACAGATGAGGGTATGTATATACGGATGAGAGGCATTCTCGTAATTTTCTCGGGAAAGCTTCTAGAAGTTGGACACCTCATTAGGATTTTATTCTTTATTGGATTAAACAAAATGAGGTAGAGGAAATGAGGTGGATTTCTACATTGAATCTAGCATGGCTACTTGGTGACTCATGGCATGACTCACCACTAAATATTTATGAAGCATGGTTGATATTCTAAAAGAAGACAACCAAGCTTCATTCAAGTTCACACTCCACTCTCATTTTCTTCAAGTTTTCTTCTTCCTCCTCTAAACCCTAAAAGCTCTCATGTGTTGAGAATACTAGGGTTCTAAAAGACAAATTAATTCATCTTCTTACTCTACACCCTCTAGGACTTCTAGTTTAGCGAACTAGAAGCCGTAGTTACCTCGGATTTGAGGTAGGAGCTCAGACTATAGACTCTCGGGTGGATCGTTTTTGACTCGAGGAGGCCGTCGAGGTTGCTTCAATCCGTTTCGATCCTTGGAGCCTACAATAATGAGGAGGACAGCGAGAAGACCCGAAGGACACAATACTACGAGGTATAACATTCATCCGAGTAGTTAAATCTCAAGTAGTTTGCTAGCTATGGTTTATGATCGATCCTTGGTTCAAGTCGGTGTTGCGAAACCCGTAAAAATCATTTTTTTTAAATTTCTGCCTTCCCGTGAACATGTGGGGTGTGCGACATCGACTTACAGCATTAGTTGTAAAAACACTCCGGCAGACTTAATTGCCCAAGTCATCTAGGCCCTAAAACAAAAGGACCCATTTTGGCGTGAAAATCTTAACAATTTAATGCGAATGGAGATATTGCCAGTTGTTCAATTATTTTTTGGATAAAAAACGTGTTTGTGTAGATAAGGTGTGTAATCACTCCAATCAAATTGCAGATGGGTTATTTTTCAGACTTAGCTTCTATTAAAGTTTCAATGATATCCTTTCATATCCACTTCACTTTATAAACTATTTTTGATATTGCTTATCTCAGAAAAGCCTGTTTGATCCTAAAAAAAGTTTATCAATTTAAAAGTTTTTAAGACGTATCATACTTGTCATCTAATTTTCAAAACTCACGACACGTGTAGTGTGATGCAAAAACGTATATTAGCTAAGGTTAAACTCAAAGAAGGGTTATTTTCAGGTTTTCAATCTCTAAAAATAGGATTTAGTTGTTCCTATCTTATCAAGTAAACCATCGGAATTTGAATCTAAGTTCTCTAACTAGCTAGCTTAATGACAAAGTTTATGTTTTTTTGGAAAAATTTCGATTTTTGGGTTTTCAAAATAGGTATACAAATGCAGTATATACAAATGAATGCAAATATGTATTCTTACCGAGCACACCCCAAACTTAAACTTAACAGTGCCCTCACTGTCATACCACACAAAGAGGGTCAAAATTGTTGAGGGGTCAAAATTTATCGGTTCTCCCTCTTTTTCTTTTTTCTTTTACAAGAAAAGAGCAAACAAAATATATATACACAAAGAGGCCCCCCAAACTTAAGTGAAACCGTGTTTCTACTGTTAAGCATTAAAATTCAAAGTTAGGGGGGAGGGAACATCATCAATCTATATAAGGCCTTACATAGACCAAGTTAACACTGATAAAAAAATGTTATCGTGATTAGCCCAGTGTTGGTAAAAGAATGCGTCAAGAAAGAAAATGAAAAATACGCGAGACCGTGGATGGATGAAAGTGGTATACGGTCTCGGTAGATGAGAAGATGAATGAAAAGGAAAAATAAGTGGAATACGAACTTGAGGTTTTAAATTGATTGAATGAATTAATACAGTTTGTAATGATTTGAAATTGGAGTTTTCTAACTGTACCAATTTATCAATACTTTGCGAAATGGGGTCAAATCTCTCAAGATTCGCAAGAAAATATGGGCCTACCGAACTTGGTGAACCAGAAGAAACCGAGAAGTCATCTTGTAGTTTGGAAACGATGGAAAAAATGAAAGGAAGTGATTGAGGAACGGTATCGGTTAAGTGTTCAGGAGGATATTCATAGTCAATGGAGGGGAGACGATGAATCGAAAAATCCGACTCATCCAATAAAACGTGTTTATCTTCAAAGATATTCTCAAAATTCTCTGCAAAATTAAGATCATCCATGCATTCATTCAAATCATCATCAATAACATCAAGAAGCAAATGGGGTTCGAGAGAAACAGTTAATGGTTCGGGATGATGTCTACACGGATTTGAAGGAAAGTGTTGAATTGGTGAGAAAAACTCACCTAAATTTGTGGCTTCATCATCAGAATTATCTCCAATATCGATATCCTCAATCAAGTCAAACTTAAAGTTCTCAAACACCTCAATAAAAGCATGGTTTTCAATCGGTTGTTTTTCTAGAGTAGGGATGTAGAGATCAAAGGGAGTGGCATCCGTTTCACTTGAAGAAGACCCTTCACAATCGGGTAAATCAAACATTACGTAGTCTCACAACCCATTAAACATGTTATCCTCGGTTGGTGAATCATTTGGGACACTTGATAGACTCTCTAAACCGGAGATGTGGATTTCTATTGGAAACGGGTAGGTTTGATTTTGATGGGTGCACTGCTCACTTTCACTACTCGATTCATCATATTGTCTTACTGCTACATCACACATTGTAAAATTTTGAGCTAGTTGGGAACTAACTGCTGGTTCGTAAGGTTGTATGAGTGTGTCCATGGATGCATTCAATTCCTCTATCTGTTCGCATGATGCTACCCGAAATTCTTTCAATGATCTTTCAAGACTAGACATGGGTTGTGAAGGGCTTTCAGTAAAATATTCGAATTCGTTTGGATACATGAAACTCCCAAATTGATGTTCAGAGCCAATGTCTAGAGAAGATGTAAAAGTTAGGTAGGATGGATAGAAATTGAATGGATGTGTAAACTGGGTAGGATTAGGATCAACACTTTGATAGGAAGATGATTGGAATTGTTGTCCTAAAGAATTTGGAATGGTGGAAGGAGTGAAAGATCGGCTATAGGATTGTTCAATACGTTCAGCAATAGACATGGGTTTAGAGATCGCCACATTTCCCTCAGAAAGGGTATCAACATAAGAAGGGGTGAAAGTTTGAAACGGTTGATATGGCGTAGACTGCAGTGTCCAATTGGTGTTTCTAGAAGCGTCTATCCAATCTTTCAAAGAAATTTTGGGTATAGATGGATCGTTTGAAGTTTTACCAAAGTAAGAACCGTATGATGAAATATCTGGTTGAGGATGCTAAAGTTCGGCAAGAGTTGGTCGTTTCGGGGTACCCATGATATGAAAAAGGTGAAAAGACGCGAGGATGGAAAAGGTGATAAGATTTTTTTTGTTAGTTATTAACAAAAGAATGAAATAAAACTATACATACAACAAGGTAAAAACAAAAACTATCACAATACAATACCACACACCTAATCAGTCTAGGGTTAACCTAGGTCAACTAGACTTGCTCAAAAACTTGATTGTCGAATTAAACTGTGTCGAGAAACGGGCTCAAAATATACTGATCTCGAGGCCAGGTAAGTGCAGAGATAAGGGGAGGTTTTCCAACGCTTTCGCGAAATTCCTTAATTAGAATAACCCTTTCTCTTTTGGCTGTCGCGCTGTGAACACTTTTCCTAGACACCCCGTGAACGATATAAAGTTAAGCGGCATTCTAAATACAGTTAAATTCTCCTAATAAGTGCGATGTCCTTAAAGACTTAAAGTCTGGTTTATTTTAAAATTTTTGCAGGTAAACGTTATACTCAATTTTGTGATTTATGGGCCATGAAAAAGGTGATGAAATCCTTTACCGTATGTTGTAGGATTCGTTTGCCCTTAAGTCCGTATTAAATGGATGCAATGCGCAAATCAATTAGAAGTCGTTCACAACATCAAGCAACCGTTTTTTAAGTTTAAGTGCGGCGCTGCAACAAATACGGGTTAGTCAATTTTGTTTTTTGCGGCGAACTTGTAAAGATAGAATAGTGGATGCGTTGGATTTGAGAAGGAAGGAGTTAGAAAATACGTACCGATAGGTTTTGGGTTAAGAAACTCCCGTTGAATTGAATCCGATTAGCTTGGAAAGTTCGCTTGCATGGGTCAATCTATCCGGATTTTTAGCACTGTACTTTTCTATCACCTTGGTCTTAAATGTACACTTTGCTCCATACGGTCGCAGTTCGCAACTCTGTAAAATCTAAAAATGTCGGAAAACGGATATTTAGTGCGAAAAAGCGATATATATGGCTAATATCCTACACACACAAAATTATAAAATTCAAACTATAAAAATGGGATAATAATAAAACAAAGGAGCCTACGGAAAAAGCTTGGAGCAAATAGAGATGAGTCGACTGCCAATAGCGGTTTTAGGGAATAAAATGGCGGCCAAAATTAAAAATTTTGGCTCCAAATTTCAATTGTGTACTCCCTGTTCTACTAGTGTTCCAATTTTATAGTTTAAATTTCCAAATGATTCTCAGAGTGATAGCAGATCAAAATAATAGATAGCAACAAGTTAAAAATGTTAAATTTTTGTTTTGTTTTTTGAAATTTTTTTGATTTTTGTTTTGTTTTTCTGAAAGTTAGTTAAATTTATAAACAAGATATACAAAATTAACCCAAGATTTCAAGAAGAAAAGCGTTACCGTCTCCCCGGCAACGACGCCATTTAATTGAAATAAAATTTGCTGTGTCGTACTGAGTTTTAAGTTATCGCAATTAAGATGGCGCCGCATGTAGCTAGCCGTGTGCGTATGGGTCGTCCGCAAGGAGATAATACGTTTTCGGTTCTTGTTCTCACGAGTTAAGTCAAAAGTCAAAAAAGTTCGTTTCTATTCTAAGTGTTTTGTATATACAAGATAACGATTGTTAGAGATAGAGTTAGGTTAGCTCAAATTCGTATACTTTGCTTTGTGCCTCACTTGACTATTGACGCTAGGGTAATCGGCAATAACATGGGTTAGGGTGCTTGAGCACGATATTGGCGATTGTACGTGAAATTCGACTTATTGACTCTTGTTCTTCCGTTCTTGTCTCTTGACCTTCGCTTCCAGCCAAACCAAGCGCAACCAATCACGATTAGGAATTATCACTATCTTGGTAGGATAAGATACCTAACAAAGCGCTTGTGTGATGTTTGGGCGGAGTTCAATTGACAAGGTATTGGGCAAAGGAAAACATAAAGAAGATCTTAACTAAAATACCACCTTCTCATTTCCAAACAAGAAGGAACTACTTACAAACCATTACAAAAATCAAAAGAGAATACAAGAGAGAAGACAACAATGGAAACAATACAACTAAGTAAAGAACATCAAAGGAAATTGCAAGTAAGTAAAGGTAAGGAATACTAGGACCCAAGGTGCAAGAATGAAAACTTCATTAAGTTCAATGAATGGTATAGGCTATGAATTCAATAACCAAAACCTAAACTTGCAAGCTTAATGAAGAGGTTTTCTGGCAACTGGTGGATCCCGTCTTCTTGTATAATTAGAAGAAGGCAGGGAACTCAAAATCAACTAACTACTATATACAATGAACTAGAACAAAATTACAAAATGTAGAATGAAAATACTATGAAGTATGCTAAAGTATGGTTCCCCAGCTTGCTCTCTGTTCTGATATTTATAGGCACTTCATCAACAAAAACAAACAATAAAATTGAGATGATGTGACAATTTGGAGTGCCCAGAAGAAAAATGGAGGCAAGAGGAGCAAGCGGGACCGCACATGTCTGTTTTTGGCATATTCTGGTGGTTTTCTGGCAGCTGGTGGATCCCGTCTTCTTGTAGTGATTTTATGTCTTCTCCATGATCTTTCTGGCATTATTTGATTCTTCTATATCAACCTGGGTTTTAATTTGTAGATTTGGAGGGAAATTGACTAGCTTTAAACACATCACATCACCACTTTTTACTTCATCATACCAAGCCCACTTGCTTTAAACAACTTACCCACTTGCAACAATGTGTTCACACCATGACATGGCTGGCCACCATGGTTCATGCACCAAAATATTATGTTCACACTTGTAAAATCATTGCACAACATGTATCATGTTAGACCATTTGGATAAAAGTGTTGTGCACATATGTTTGTTGCAAAATCTTCTTGAATAAAGATCGGTTTTCCATTCCGGTTGCAGTGTCGGATCACAAATGTCGTATCCGTGCGTTTTAAGTGTGTTCTTAGTTTTTTTGTCATGAATACATGTATCCTGTGCTTATTGAGCAGACAAGAATTAATAGTACTGATATAGCACAAAAACGATAACGAATGAGCGGTATTGAAATGCAGTTTTTCGTGATGAACAATGATCTCTTTAGGGTTTGAAATTACATATTGTAATCAAATTAGATTTATCAATGCATCGTGATGCATCGCGATTCAAATCTCTATGTATCGTCAATTACGTTTAAATATGGACTTAGACATGAAAATAATAATAATGATAATGTTACGCCAGATCTGATCCGGCCGTAACTAGTATGTAACTAGTATTTAAAAATACTTGTCTCGATGACGATCTCGCGATAACAATGATGAAGATAACGAAAATCTGATGCTTGAAACCTACACAAAACCTCCACTTGGATGCATGGTGACAACAACAATGATCAACGTGTTGCCCGTTCTTGGATGCAGCCGCAACAAGAAGATGAAGACGATGAAAACAATGTTGATGGTTGCGGTGATGATGAAGGGATCGATTGCTGTTGTTCGGGTTTGAGAAGAGGGTTAGGGTTTTGGTTTCAGTTTGATGAAGGGATAGGAGGCTAACGTTTTAGATGAGAAAAAACAATTGTGAATTAGGGTTTTCATGAAGTTTATAGGGTTTTAATAGGTTACATATCGATGGGCTGGATATTTCATGCGTCTATGCTTGAGCCGGTTCATATATGCTTGAGATGGCTCAAGAGTCGTCTAGTACAATGATTCCAATCTTAAACCATATATATTAATCAAATAAATATTTATAAACCCAACTAAAAAAATAAAACCAATCAATATCGTTTATTCAAGAAAATACCGTACATATGTCCTAGGGTGTTACATTACACCCAACTACAAAAAAATTTCGTTCTCGAAATTCACGAAGAACGAAAGGAATAAGAACAAGAAAAATAGAAAGGACAAGAGCAAGGAATCTCGGATTCACGGAAACAAGTTTGAAAATTTGTGTTGAATCTCTTCTTCACGTTCCCAAGTTGATTCTCCATGTGAACGACCTATTCACGAAACAAGATTCAATAGGATAACTTTGTTCTTTAGAACCTTATCTTGGCGATCTAATATAACAACCGGTCGCTCCTCATACAATAAATCATTTCCAAGTGTCAACTCTGAATGATCTAAGACGTAAGTCTCATCTCGAACATATTTGCGAAATTGAGACACATGAAACACGTCGTGTACACCTGCCAAGGATGGTGGTAATGCCAACTGATACACCACTTCTCCAATCCTTTCGATGATATCGAAAGGTCCCACAAATCGAAGACTAAGTTTGCCTTGACTACCAAATCGGATGACACCTCTTGTCGATGATATCTTTAAGAACATGCGATCTCCAACTGTGAACTATAACGGCTACCTTCCGGTATCAGCCTAACTCTTCTGCCGATATTACGCTACTTTCATATGTTCACGGATCAATTTGACCTTATCCACGGTTTGCATAATCAATTCCGGCCCCAACAATTTCTTTTCTCTAACATCGTCCTACCATACCGATGAACGACATTTACGACCATACAACGCTTCAAATGGAGCCATTTGAATGCTAGCCTAGAAATTGTTATTATAGAAAAACTCCACCAAGTGTAAATGATATTCCCACAAGCCCTTGAAATCTAGCATACACGCTATCAACATATTCTCAAGAGTTTTAATAGTCCGCTCGGAATGACCATCTGTTTGTGGATGATACGCTGTGCTAAATTTCAGTCGAATTCCCAAACTTTCCTGCATACTCTTCCAGAAATGCGATAGGAAACGTGTGTCATGATCAGACACAATACTAACCGGCACTCTATGCAATCTCATAATCTCCTGCATGTACCTCTCCACTAGAGCCTCCATCGATTGACCAACTCGAAAAGGTATAAAATGAGTTGTCTTGGTCAGACAATCCACGATCACCTACACAACATTGTTTCCCTTTGGACTCTTTGGTAAAGCTGTCACGAAATCCATGTTGATATGCTCCTACTTCCACTAAGGAATCGGAAGTGGTTGAAATAAACCAGCAATTCTTTGATACTCAGCCATCACTTTTTGATACAGTAAGCATCTCAACACGAAGTGAGCAATCTCTCTCGTCATGCCTTCCTGGTAGAAGTGTTGTCGCTTATCTATGTACATCTTCGTACCTTCCGGATATACCGAATACGTCGAACTGTGCGCTTCCTTCATAACTTCTTCATGAATCTCTCCTTTTGGCACACACAGGCGGCTCCCATACCTCAAAATCCATCTTCATGAAGTAGCAAGTCTGTTCGAAGGCATGCCTCTACTGTTAGTTATATGTATGCCCTAGAGGCCATTACTGTACATATGATGTATATTGTAATGGATGCTTGGACATATATAGGGAGGACTTTCTTGCTCGACATGATAGTATGCTATCTGGTTGTACTTTATCTTAACATGTACTCTGATTGTCTTTATGTTACATGTTGATAAAGCCCTTAGGATATGTACTCAACTACTGGGACTATGATGAGATCATACTAGTGGGGCCACGGTAGTCGTTGAGTACATCCTATAACTGTTCCTAGTCGAGGGTGTATCGAGACGGGGCATCGATACACCAGAGTAGACTAGCGTATACGCATCTTGACCCATATGATGGGCGATGGATAATCACATATCCATCGGTGTTTGACATCAAGGATAGTGTACGAGTGCTCAGTAGAGACTGGGTACACTGGACGGACTCGCCGAGAACTCCCAGATGGTATTATACCTCACGTCAGATGGCAGTTCTCTGGTGACACTGGTACAGGTTAGTCTGTAGACCCGAGATCGTCATAGAGTCTTGTGTGATTCCCACTGTGCTTTGATTTCCATCATACCACGTCCAAGAGGGCGTGCAAAAAGGTGGCTTTTGGGTACAGTCCCGAATCACATAGAGGCAATGAGCGATAGGAGGGGATTCGTCTCTCCCGGAATAGGGAGTTGATGTTGCGCTGTGTTCGATTGGCTATAACTGGAAATCCCTGGCCAGGGTTGCTGAGATTTACTGGTAAGTGTTATCAGTAGTTTCTCGAGCTGTTATGGACCTCATATCGACACGACTTATCGAGCTACTGGGGTCTGACGTTTACCACCCCTAGGCGAGATATGCGACATATCAGACGAAGAGACCGGACTGTACGGGAGTGTTACTGATTGGATTCGCAGGAGAATGTACAGGCTTGCTTGTTGATCTTCTGATCGCTCAATACCTGGGTGGCTGTTACGTTTAGCTGACCGCTTGCAGCTTGTGGGTGTTTGATATGATCATCTCCTACTGCCGGCGTATTGACGATTCTTTAGAGTCCTATACAGAGGTTTCTTGACCCAGGCAAAACGGAGTAGGAGCATATATGTGATATGTGCGGGACCGGGAATAATGCGTGTATTCGATACCGTATTAGATTCTCGCGATATGTGATATCGGCCGGGTATATGTGATATAGCCGGGTCATCGGATCAAGTGTTGATTCGATGAACTGATACAGATTATATTAGTCGGTTATTTATGAAATAGCCGGATTATCGGATCAAGTGTTGATTCGATAATTTAATGTATAATTATATATTTGATATATTAAATTACATTAACTAACATAAGCTCACTAAAAGATTCTTTTTCTCACTCGGGTAATACATTGATATATATGTGATATATGTTAATTGTATTATTTTATTTTGTTACAATAAATATTGTATATGTGATATATAATATTGTAACATGTTAGGGTTATAAATGCAACATGTTTTGTGGACAATAAATGTGGTTAGGGTTTGGATTAGGGTTAAGCTTTCATGAAGCTTTCAAGAAGCTTCTTGAAGTTTTGACTTTGACCTTGATATTTTGCATAGATATTTCCTTAACCCAACCCAAC